>WION01000414.1:0-46494 GCA_015039365.1 Amanita rubescens
TCCCAGTTCCTTCATCGACTCTGATTGTAACGATGACTGTTCTGTCGACATCTTCGTCGTAGACGAGTGGCCGAGGAAACTGCATGTCGCGGAGAACTGGATGGTTCACAGAGGAGTTCACACCTAGACACCGCATGGACGATTCAATGCCAGCGAAAACCAACTCCATGTACAACGAAGCAGGGCAAAGGGCCATCCCACCGACGCAATGACCTCTGATGTAAGGCGCCAGTTGGCTTATAGGAGTCTCAAATAGAGCTACATGGCTATTTTCAGGACAAGGGTACTGAGCGAATGACCGCAACAAGCTGTATTCCAAAGGGTTTGACACGGCCGCCGCGCTTTCATGAGAAGCGCTTGGTTCGCGGTACGAGACCCAGAACTTGGACTTGTTGAATGGATACGATGGAAGACTAATGCATGAGATGGATTCTATATGGGAGAACACCTCGCGCCAAAGAACAGGTATGCCAGACGCATACAGCGAGGATAGGCTTGACGTCAACGGGTACCATGCATCGTGACGGTTGTGAAGCGAAGGCAGTAGTAACACATTTTCCTGTATCAGTGGGTTGACCTTGAGCATTGGTAGTACTGTCGCATGAGGGCCGATTTCGATCCACGCATCAATGTTGAACTTGGATACAAGGGAGGCCACGCCATTGTGAAACCGGACAGGTTCCACGCAATGACGAGCAAAATACGACGCGTCGAAACGCGTCCCATCACCGGCCAATACGAGTTCGCCATACACGTTAGAGGCGACGGGAATACTCGGAGCCAGAATCGTAATATCTTTTGCAGCGCTGGATAAGTCGTCGAGAATGGGGTCCATTGCGGGGCTATGATAACCAAACGGGACCCGCAGAAACGTGTTTTCGCAATGAAAGTGACTGTCAATGAACTCTTTGAATGTCCTGAGATCATTGAGCGGACCAGCGACGACGCAATCGGCAGGACCATTGCAGCATGCGATCGACAAGTCTGAGAGGCTCATAGAGCGCAACACGTTTTCCACGTCTTCGGCCGAGAGACGGACAGCGATCATTCCGGTAGCCCCCGTCGTGCATCTTTGAGCCATGATACTTGCACGGGTAGCAACCAACATCAATGCGTCACGGAGGGTCAAGGCACCAGCAATTACGAGCGCTGCATATTCTCCCAAACTGATGAAAGGTACATAAGGAAGGGACGTTCGCGTTCATGCCCGGAGAACTCACCTATGACCAATAACCGCTGCTGGCTTGAGGCCCCAAGACATCCAAAGCTTAGCAAGGGCATATTCAACCGAAAGTAGGGCGCTTTGGAAAGCTCCAATCTCCGGCACGTCTCTGCCTTCGGAAGATCCGGTTCCGCGCGTGATAATAGGAAGAATGCCAGAGAAGCCGGAGGAAGTGAGAATCGCGTGGCACTCGTCAATGTGGCGCCTGAACAGGGGGGACGAAGCATAAAGGGAGCTTCCCATGCCCAAATATTGGCTTCCTTGGCCAGAGAAGACGAATACTATGGTCGCATCTCGTTCTTTCGCTTGGACGATGCTGGCGCTTTTGAGCTTCTTGATCAGTTCCTCTTTCGAACTTGCGGACACGGCCAATCGATATTCGTAAAGCATCCGCCTGGCTGACGCAGTATAAGCAATGTTCGCCAAAGATGTTTTTGCGCTCTCTTCGCTTGACAGCCACTGTAAATACTTGTCGCGTAAAGCCTCTGCCCCGGCGATATTCTTGGCTGATAATCCAAACACGAATGGCATATCTGATGGCGTATGTCGCATCCCGTTTCGGAAAAACTCCTCAACTGCAAGTGCCGTATTGGAGCCCGATGCGCCAAAGTTATTTAAAACAGCTACCCTTTTCGGCCCATATCGGGACGGCTCCCATGAACTGGTAACCGTTGGGATAATGATGTTATCGTTTTCGAGGGGCCTTATACGGGGATTGAGCTTGCTTAGCGAAATTTGCCGGGGTATCGTGGAGTGTTGTAGCATGAGCAATAACTTTGCAAGGCCCGCAGCTCCAGAAGCTGCTTCGAGATGGCCGATGTTTGCCTTTATCGAAGTAACGTAGAGAGGGTTAATAGCTTCACGTTGCTTGCAGAAGACTCGTCTGATGCTCTCTAGTTCGCAAACGTCTCCCGCCTGGGTACCAGTTCCATGCGCTTCAATTACGTTCACCTGCCGTGGATCTAACCCTGAGTTCTCCAGAAGCTGTTCGAGAAGCGAGGCTTGTGTTTCTGCGTGAGGATGCGTAATTGAATGCGCCAAACCACTTTGATTGACCTCTATGCCGCGGATGACACCCCAAACCTGATCTTGTTCGTTGATTGCGTCCGATAAACGCTTGAGCACGAAGACTCCACAGCCCTCCCCACGAGAGTAACCATCTGCAGAACCGTCAAACGGTTTGCACTGGCCCGTAGGGCTAAGGAAATGTGCTCTGTCTAGACCAAGGAACGCCTAGAAAGCAGCGTTAATGTCAGACCATACTTCGAGACGCGAGATGTGAACGTACGTCAGGGCTGGAAATGACATTGACGCCCCCAACCATGACAGCGTCGCAATCTCTGTTCATCAAAGCACGAGCTCCTTGATAGACGGCTGCGAGGGATGAAGAACATGCCGTATCAACTACCATTGAAGGACCACTCATTTGCATTGCATAGGATATCCGACCGGCAAGGAAAGCGCCCAGAGTACCTGATACTATTTAAAAAAACTGTACACCGAAGCATGTAGAGACGCGCACCAGTACTATAATAAACGTCAATTTCATCTTTGAGATTGTGGACGTAATCATGAGTAGCGACGCCAATGAAGCAACCAAATCGATGCGGTCGAAATGTGGGTGTTGAATTTGGAACGTATCCAGCATCTTCTAGTGCCTCGTAGGCGGTATGAAGCAGAATGCGTTGCTGGGGATCCATACTTTTGGCTTCACGAGGGCTGATCTTGAAAAATCTAGTTAACCGCACATACGTAAATCGATGCCGCCTCCGATTAAGAAAGAGAGCTTACTGGTTATCAAACTCGTCAACGGTGTCGACGAAATTCCCTGTATGCACTTTCATGAAACGTTTGCTGGAAACGTTGTTTGAACCGTTATAGTCAGACACGCTGAATCGATGTTCTGGAATCTTGAAGTACGAGAAGGCGGGTAATTAGCAATGATCTTGTAATCATTAAGCAGTCTTTCTTACCTTTACAATCGTGTTGATTCCTCGTTCGAGAGTTTCCCAGAGTTGAGAAGTGTTGGGGGCACCAGGCATGTTAACGGCCATACCGACAATTGCAATCGGTTCTTGTTTCGGTAGCTTTTCTGCGAGTCCGCATATTTCATTATGTGTGGTCAAATCAAGCAGTGTAACGTGGGAACCAAGCGCTCGTTCTACAGGTTTAGTGAGGCCTGTTCCGGGCCCTACGTTGAGCAGCTGTATGCGCAGGTCTTTAGGAGAAGTCTCGACAACCTTATCAACGACGAGATCCCAGTTGACAGGCTGCGTGAGAAGCATGTCGAGTACTGTCTCGATGAGAGGTCTAGGATCATTATTCGTAATTAATTCGCCAGTATATGTCGACCGAATAGGGATTTGAAGATTAGAAACGTCGGGAAATGATATTTTTCTCTCGGATATATCAACCAGGATTTGCTTTCGCATACTCTCTTCATGAACGCGGGCGTGATAAAGGGTGTCGACCGTGGTCCTATGAATGAATACGCCAGGTCCGAAAGTACCGGAAAACGTTGCCAAGACGCCTGGTTGACCGGATATAGTAACAGAAGAGTCGTCCATGACGGCCGTCAAGTAAAGAGAGGCAGTCCCAGATTCCTGCACAAGGAAGAAGGTTAAGCGGTTCCATAATTAGGCACGAAGAGCGTTTGATTACCTTGTTAAACTTTTCGAGAGCTGCTTCTGCGGCCTGACGTCCCAAACCGAAAAATACGAGACTCCAGGGCAGTGAAGGATGAACTGATGGTGTGCAGACGGACAACTCCTTTTTTCGATAGAGTTGACTGCGAATACCGATCCAAAGGGCCAAGCGAAAAATCTCCACAGCACGAGAAATGAATTCGATGACTGTATTCGACGAGCTGACGACGCATGCTGGTAATATCCCCGAGGAGAAACCTAGAATTCCGACGTCGTATTTCTTGTTGCTCTTCAGAATATCGCTGAATGATGGATGAGGTTTTATTGACCCTCCGTTCCCTTCGGTAAAGGCAAGATAACGTAGAACTTGAACTAAGAAAAGGGTCGATCCAGTTATCACGGGATTATAGAGATAACGTTCGTCTTGCACTAGTAGAGATTCCTTTGTCGTAAATTCGGAAAGGCTGACCTGTATGTCGTCGAGAGCGGAAGAGCTGAGCGTCAAAAGCTCGGATACAAACGCTTGGAAGCATGCGACGAGTAAAACTGAGCAACAAGGGAGCTTAGCATCAGAGAGTGCCTGTTGGCGTGTCGCGGCGCTGCTAGCAGCATTCGTGCCTTGCCCCGCGAAAACGGGGATGAAGAGCAATTCTGAGGAACTCGCCATTTTTGTTTTTGCGCTTGAACAGAGTGATGGGGGATGTCGTTCTGTATCGGGGATTCGATCCTTTTATGTTGACTGAACCGTAACATCTATTCCGAGGCGACCCAGCGATAAACTACTCCGTTTTCCAATGTTGGAAAAAAGCATGTGTCGAGAAGAAAGATACAATTTCAGGGTGCTGGCAATTTGCGTACAAGTCAGCGAACACATTGAGGCGCGTTCATACGTACATGCGGGAATTACTTGTCGATGGAGTCTGAGCGTTGTCTTAGAAGCTCCCTATGATTAAGACTGTTCGAGACGACAGAACCAAAGATATATGGCCCGACTAACTGGAGAGTATGTGCTTCCCGTCCCGCCAAATGCGTGACGGAATGAAAAGATGTTTGATCACGTGGCCGTCTCTTCACGACATCATAGCTTCGATCTCGCACGAGCGTTTTCCGGTCCGTTGTGTACAAACTTTCACGTGCACTCGAGGATTGAACGGAGCTTTTCCAAAATGTAACTTGGCCGCGGTTTGTAACATTTAGACTAGCACCAATTACGCCCGTGCCTCGATGATTTATAAATGTCCCGCTTCTCAGGATTTTCCGCCAGAGTAAGGATGCTTCGGGCGTTAGGCTGAGTGAAGCTTCGAAGAAGGTAACTCGGCACAACAGACCCCCTTCCTCGATGGTCATGTAATAACCCTTCGATCGTCTTTCAAAATCCGGAACCATTCAGACCGTCCCAATTCCTTTGAGACACGCTCTGGATACAGAGATAGTACCAGGTCGTTCGAAATGACAAAGTTAAGTAATTGCAAAAAGCGCTAAAACGCAAACGCTTACCTACTGTAAGTCCTCGGTGAAGCCGAGTAGCACAGTTATGTGTCAAACGAAAGTGTATGTTGGTCTTCCCCTGCTTTAACTATGGCTCGTCAAAAATCTTAACGCTATTCATAGAATGGCCGCGCCGCGACTTTGTACGGGGAGTTAAAGCACGCTGGCTGCTTCACTTGATCGCCGTCGGCGTATTAACATAGCAGAGGATCGGAGGCCAGACATTCTGCCCCGATCTGAAGGACTAATGCTTCGACCATCGCTCTATAGCCAGACTCCGAGCGCCCAGGAAACCCCTCGTGGTCGCCAAGCCAGTGCAGAGTGATTATTCTTTACACTCCTTGACAAGATAACTCTTCTATGAGAGCAGGCCGATAAACGCAGAAATTCAAACCACAAAGAGGTTCGTACGCATCAGATCAGGATAATCAGCCTCACCCTCGAAGCGCTTTGATCTACACTCTCCCCGTCCAACAGCCTTAAAAACTGAGCCGGAATACGCGATCACCGCAAAGAGAATCTGCCTCAATTTAGTCACAAACTGGTGTTGAACAACGTTTATTTGTCTGCTACTGGCAAGGGACAGGTTACTATGGAACGACCTCCACCTAATGAGGGAAGAAATATGTTAGCGGCCGTGTTCTTCAATTTGGAAATTTAGAAAAAGGGTTTAAATAAAGAAGTCTCAGCAGAATTAGATGTCGTCAAGCCTTCCCTTCCAAAAAAAAGAGAAGGTTGGGCTCATTAAAATCAGTTTTTTTGGAAATCATAGAGAACAGAAAAGAAGCGCGTCGACGAGTGAGATACTCACATTAGAACTTGCTACGTTGCAATGTGTTGAACGTTTGTTGAATAAATTTTTCGTGTGCTGCTGTTTCAGTGTTTGTGCATGTGTAGGACTGTCCTGATTTGTATTATTATTATTAGACCCCACCAACAAATACATGCAAAGACAAGTTGCGATTCCACTCTCCCGCAGCCAGCCAGCGATTTTGAGTATTCTTGCAAGCCTCAGTACGCGAAGCATCAGATCTCAGGAGTCAGAGGCGAAGAAGAATAATTTCGATGCACTCATGGCGCCGTTTCCCCATATTTGGTTATGACAACAAGTGACAATACTCGGGACAGTGATCACCGAGATTTCACACTCAGAGACAACGTTCGTTATGCCCACAGAGCTAAGAGGTAGCTGCCACTGCGGAGCGGTCAGGTTTAGCGTTCAGTCTAGCACTCCAGTCCCATATCAGGTACGTCGCTGATGGTGTGAGACTGACTTTGGCTTATCTGAACCCTGCTATACAGCTGTGTTTCTGCTCAATTTGTCGCAAAGTGGGCGGAGTGGGAGGATCTATCAACTTGGGCGCGCATGCCAATACACTTCAAATATTGAAAGGAAAGGAACATTTACGGTACCCTGATCCTTCCAGCCCGATCTCCGTAAGCTAATTACGTTGCTCAAGCGTCTATAAAGCTGTTCTCGACAGGGACACGCCAAATGAACGCATAGCCGCCTCGGAACGGAATTTCTGTTCCAAGTGTTCTTCCATGCTATGGCTTTACGATGAGACCTGGCCAGAATTACTTCATCCATTTGCTTCAGCGATTGACGAGCCCGAGCTGCAACCTCCAGAGAAAATGGTAGGCAATTCCTCGTCTCTATATTTGGATTTTAGTATCTGAATACGATATTAGGTGTGCGTCTTGCTCAATTCAAAACCAGGGTATGTTCGTCTCCCTGAGGGTGAAAAAGAGCTGTACGAGGAATACGGCCCTCTCTCAATTGAGGAGTGGCACAAGAAGAACACTTTATACATAAAGTGAAAGTAAAACAATTTATACTATGTTGTCAACAAGCTTAATGAAATTACGTTACCGTATGTCAATCATATTTTCGCGTGCCTAAAAATGATGTTCAAGAGGTTAACGCTCATCCGGTAAATGTTGGGTTCGGGACTGTCCTTATGGGAAACGGAGGTATTCCGTATCAGTTATTTCGAGCTGATCGGTCCGAACACGCGAACCTCGGACGTATGCGTATTTCTCACACGGACCCGTGTCCAATCGGTCAACGTCTGTCTGCAAGGAATCGGTAACATATAGTGACCTTCTCAGTCGAATATGCCCGCGTGTCCGATGACACGATTTAGAGAAGAATTTGGATCTTTCACACTATCTTCGGTTGAGTTGTTATCTCAATTTTACCTTCTTTTCCCAAGTGCTGCGGAGCGTGTCCATGCTGAAAAATGACACCCCTTTGGCTGGTTACGCTCAGGCGTGTGCTGCTCAACACCGCTCTGTGGACCTTTTGGCCGCCTAGAGATAAGACCTTTTGCTTCTATGAGGATGCGGTGTCCATCCGATCTATGCATTCTCCGGAGTCTGAGAGGGATGTGGATAAGATAAGAACGCGGGCCAGAGTAGGGATGAAAACGTAACGTTGCATTATCTACCAACAGAAACGCCAAAAATGAATCACCAAGTTGAGGCTATTCTCGCTCAGTCTCTGCTGAAACCACTGACTGCCCAGTAGACCGTTCGCTTTTCCAATCCCGTCTGAATCACTCTTTACTACATTGAAGTTGGTACATGTCGGAGGAACTCGGGAGGTAAGCTATTGAATCAGAAGGCGAATCCATAGCTAATGTTCAGATTGGGCCTTACACGGGTGCTCACCTTTCCGATGAACGTTTGGTCATCCCGCGGGGCCGCCCATTGTGTCTTGACAGATACCTATGAGCGTAGTAGGATCCGTACAATCAGCGATCACCAGCGGCGCGCCCCTCGCTATGGAACAAGTGGCGGTTATTTTGCTCCATTCACTCTAACACTGGTTTTTTAGTTGCAGGATAAATACAGGTGTCAAGTCGAAAGAAGCCAACAGCACACAATGCACCCCGGCGAAGAATATATCGTTGCGATAACTACCCAGGCACTCGTAACGGGTACGTACTTCGCTACATTTCTCCTGTGCCTACGATGGCTCGTCTTTTCGGATGATGGCGGAACCCTGCGCAAAAGGATCAATTGGCCCTTCTTAATCATTACCGTCATCCTCTTTGCTTTCGCCGTGACAGATTTCAGCATTTCTCTTCGATCTCTGTTACTCGTTTTCGAAGATGAAAATATCGGGTTCTACCTAATTGTTCTCAATGTAAGTGATTCAAAAATTTAATCCTCGTCATCAGGTTGAACTCTCTCCAGGGATTTGTAGACATGTTGTCGTATATTATAACCGACAGTGTCCTGGTTCGTGAAAGAACGAAACGAATAACCCTATATTCACAACACTTCACCAGATCTTCCGTTGTTGGGTGGTGTACAACAGATCGTGGCGGATCATTGTTCTTCCCTTCCTCCTACTGCTGTACAACATATCGACTCTTATTATGATGACGTATTGGAACGCCACTACCACGGGAGCAGTATCAACAGGCTTTGATGATCAACTTCTTGGTATACAAGGGTCGTATCTCGCCAGTACCATCATCATAAACATTTATGCAACATGTATGTGAAGGGATTACTCTGCGTTCCGTGATATTAATCCCAAGTAATATTGAAGCTGCTATTGTAGTGAAAATCTGGAGAAACACTGTGTCCAGACACCTTTGTCGTTTCACAATTCGTGTTGTCGCCGAATCGGGTTTACTATACACCATTACGAGCATCGTCACTTTTTGCATGTTGCTTCTCCCTGTCCCTGGATTCCTGATTGCAACTGCTATTGTACGTTGTAAAGGACTTTTGAATGCTGCAGGGACTATATCTCACTCACATCTTCAGGACCTCCCTGTCTCCGGAATTGCGTATCATCTTATATTGATACGCGTGGCGCAAAATAGGGCTAAACCGGAAGAACGCCGAATGTCGTCATTAATGCTCGGTGACTCTACCATTGAGCGTGCTGTTCCAACCATACCACGCCACCACCCGCAATCGGTCGTTCCTCATGAGATGGACTCTAGAATGTCACACAGGTGTCGTCGCTAGTTCTTCTTTCTATAGTTTGTTCATATCCGATTGAATAAGTTGGCCCCTGAATTGTTATCGTTCAACTTTTTATTAGTAGAATTAGTAGATACATGTGTATAGTTTCATGACGAATTGATAGTATTGCATTGCCGTCGTCACGATGAACCGATCACCTAGAAAATTTTCATATAGGTATGTATAGGCATGTCGTATTTGGGGTTTCAATAAATGCGGAGAAAACAAGAAGCAGCAGTTGGTTCCTTTCAGCGTAGCAGCAGATATCGCCTTCATCTCTTCCTTGGCGTTTCATCTCGGCCATCTGCTTGAACACAAAATGCAATAACCGTGACGCCATCAGCCTCGGAAGGAGCAGAACATGCATCTAACGTCGCCAATGGGATTATTGTCTTTAATCGGATCGAGGTAAGCAGGTTTTGGTCATCTATCCAATTAATAATAATATATCTCCATCGAAAAACGTTGCGCACCAGATCCAGAGTAACACGGTGCGACGAGTACGTTGTGCGAATTAGAGGATACACACCGAGAAAGTGACTTTAGAAAAGTGTGTATGTACACGTTTCCCAAAGGTAGTGCACCATGGCCGCAGGATCTAAGCTAGGTACGGTTGGGTATAAAGGTCTGAATAGTCCACGAGAGATCATTCTCAAGCGGGACGGCTGCTATACGTGGATTGCCGAATGTTTGAAACGAGACACTGTTGCAAATGGGAGGCTTGGATACATCAGAGGTGCAGCGCGGTACAAATCCTAGTCGTGGGCATCCTAGGCTGCGCTTGCGGGAGATACCTTGTCACGCGAGCCTGTATAAGCAAAGTTGATGACGAGGAGAAAAGCGGCCCACCTATCTCACGCAAGAGATCCCCAACCCATCACGTGTCCTTTCTCGCCCATGAAGTCTTCTAAGAGTGCTCCAAGAATATCCGAATCACTCAAGTTTTCGATGCTGAAGCGACAATCGCATGGGTGGCAAGAGTGGAGGTCACTTTCTCACATGCGTCACACTTTGTTACAACTCGCAGTCACAGTAAGCCAATTCAAAGGAATCTGGCCGTCTCCGAATAGCTTCACCTATAAAGTCATCTAAGTCGCAATTTCCAACGGTAGTGGTGCGCATCTCCTCTTCTTTGAATCGGAGGTTTCGCATCTGAATTCAATAAAGTGCGCTGGGTGGGAGGATCTATCAACTTGGGCGCGCATTCCGATACGCTTCAAATGGGTCTACAAAGCCGTTCTCGACAGAACGAACGCATAGCCACCTCTGAACGAAACTTCTGTTCCAAGTATTCTTCCATGCTATGGCTTTACGATGAAACCTGGCAAGAATTACTTCATCCATTTGCTTCAGCGATTGACGAGCCCGAGCTGCAACCTCCAAAGAAAATGGTAGGCAATTCCTCGTCTCTAAATTTGGATTTTAGTACCTGAATCTGATTGCGTCTTGCTCAATTCCAAACCATTATGTTCGTCTCCCCTAGGGTGAAAAAGAGCTATAGGAGGAGTTCCACAAGAACACTTTATACATAAAGTGATATCACTTTACCGTCAAGAGGTTAACGCCCATCCGGTGAATGCTGGCGGATTCAGGGCTGTCCTCACGGGAAACGAGGTGTGCCGCATCAGTTATTTCGAGCTGATCGGTGTGATCGGTTGGGTGGTTCCGTGACGCCTACCACTCACCGGACATGCGAACCCCGGACGTATCCAATGATCCATATTTCTTACACGGACCGTGTCCAATCTGTTGACGTCTGTCTGCCAGGAATCGGTAACATATAGTGACATCCTCAGTCGAATATGCCCGCGTGTCCGATGAGACAATTTAGAGAAGCATTTGCATCTTTTACAGTATCTTCGGTTGAGTTGTCATATCGATTTTACCTTCTTTTCCCAAGCGCTGCGGATGGACACTGCATCCTCGTAGATGCAAAAGCTCTTATCTCTAGATGTCCAAAAAGTACACCGAGCGGCATTGAGCAACACAGGTCTGAGCGTAACCAGCCAAAGGGGTGTCATTTTTCGGCATGATCCATGCCTTCTGTCGGAGTCTGCGAGGGATGGGGATAATATAAGAATGTGGGCCGGAGTAGGGATGAGAGCGTAACGTCGGATATATATGGCCAACAGAAGCCCCAAAAATGAATCACCGAATTCAGGCTATTCTCGCTCACCACTAACTGCCCAGTAGACCGTTCGCTTTTCCAATCCATGCACGTAGGAGGAACCCAAGAGGTAAGTTATTGGATCAGAAGGCGAATCCATAGCTAACGTTCAGATTGAGGCTTACACGGGTGACCGCCTTTCCAATGAACCTTCGGTCAACCAACGGGACTGCCCATTATGTCTTGACAGATACCTATGAGCATAATAGGATCCGTACAATCAGCGATCACCGGCGGCATGCCCTCCTGGGAACAAGCGGCAGTTATTTGCTCCATTCGCTCTAACACTGGTTCGTCTAGTTGCAGGATAAATACAGGTGTCAAGTCGAAAGAAGCCAACAGCACACAATGTACCCCGGCGAAAAATATATCTTTGCGATAACTACGCAGGCACTCGTAACGGGTACATACTTCGCCACGTTTTTCCTGTGCCTACGATGGCTCGTCTTCTCGGATGATGGCGGAACCCTGCGCAAAAGGATTAATTGGCCCTTCTTAATCATTACCGTCATCCTCTTTGCTTTCGCCGTGACACATTTCAGCATTTCTCTTCAATCTACATTACTTGCTTTCGAAGGTGAAAATATCCGGTCGTATCTCACTGTAAGTGATTCAAAAATTTAATCCTCGTCATCAGGTTGATTTCTCTCTCCAGAGATTTATAGAAATGTTGTCGTATATTATAACCGACAGTGTCCTGGTTCGTGAAAGAACAAAGCGAATAACCCTATATTCACAACACTGCATCAGATCTTCCGTTGTTGGGCGGTGTACAACAGATCGTGGCGTATCATCGTTCTTCCCTTCCTCCTATTGCTGTACAACATAACGGCTCTTATTTTGATGATGTATTGGGACGCCACTACCATGGGAGCAGTATCAACAAGCTTTGATGATCAACTTATTGGTGTACGAGCGTCGTATTTTGCCAGTACCATCATTATAAGCATTTATGCAACATGTATGTGAAGGGATTGCTCTGCGTTCCGTGATACTAATTCTAAGTAATATCGAAGCTGCTATTGTAGTGAAAATCTGGAGAAACACTGTGTCCCGACACCTTTGTCGTTTCACAATTCGTGTTGTCGCCGAATCGGGTTTATTATACACCATTACGACCATCGTCACCTTTTGCATGATATTTCTCACTGTCCCCGGTGGATCCCAGATTGCAGCTGCTATTGTACGTTGTAAAGAACTTTGAATGCTGCAGGGACTATATCTCACTCGCGTACCCAGAACTTGCCTGTCTCCGGAATCGCTTATCATCTTATATTGATACGCGTAGCGCAAAATAGGGCTAGACCGGAAGAACACCGAATGTCATCATTAATGTTCGGTGACTCTACCATTGAACGTGCCGTTCCAACCATACCACGCCACCACTCGCAATCGGTCGTTTTCTCATGAGGTGAACTCTATAATGGCTATCAAAGTATCACACATGCGTCGTCGCTAGTTCTTCTTTCTATTGTTTTATGTTTATATCCGATTGAATATATTGGCCCCTGAATTGTTATCGTTCATCTTTTTATTAGTAGATACATGTTGCATAGCAAACATCGCCTTCATCTCTTCTACTTGGGGTTTCATCTTAGCCATCTACTTGAACACCAAATGCAATAACCACGCCATCAGCCTCGGAAGGAGCAGAACATGCATCCTAACGTCGCCCATAGGATTATTGTGTTTAGCCGGATCGAGGGATTGCACCGTAGGTAGGTTTTGTTCATCTATCCGATTGATATATCTCCATAAAAAAAGGTTGCGCATCAGATCTAGAATAAAATCGTGAGACGAGTCGCGTTGTGCAAATTAGAGGATACACACCCAGAAAGTAACTTTAGAAAAGTGTGTATTTACACGTTTCCCGAACGTAGCGTATCAGGGTCTGTCTGGGGTATATAATCGAGATTCGATCTGGGGCGGGAGTGTCGTGACTCGTCCCGACTCTGGAGCGTCATAAGTAATAAGCCACTGAACCAGGAGAGAAGTTCAAATCATCAATCACGGTTCGTGTGACTTGTGCGATCCCTAGAACTTCGTCACCTTCTCCAGCACGCATGTGTTCCGTCAGCAACATGTTCTACAACGGCCGCTGTGATGAAGTGTAACTTCGCGTTCCTCGGATACTTAGACGCGATGTGAACGCAAATTTCTTCGCTACGGTTTTGGAATCTTTTTCTGTCGTTTGTGAAGTTACTGCATGCTGTCATGAATGTTGGCCGCACAGTGTGGCTGGAAAAGCTAGGTGTGGACCAAAAGGCTCTCTCGCCCGCGGAATTTCCACATTCCCAGCGTCCTTTAATAATCATTTAAATTGTTTGGGATTGAACCTGCGGTTATTAGGATATGATACACTACACATGTAGGGCTCCGAGTTTAGCTAGAGTCTTATTTAATACCCGCTTGTCGTCCTCTTTCGTAATTCTCAAATCATTCTTCCTACCCTCTCGTAACTCATAATTGAGGTTTCCTGTAGGGTAGAACACCTCTCCATCTTTGCCGCCCCAATCAAAATCAACTAACATCACGGAATCTTCTTTGCAAAGGATATTCGTGTCCCGCAAGTCACCGTGGACGAGGCCTTCCAAATGAAAGCTGTCCACGAGGCGCTGAAGCTCTTCTGCCCAGCGGTCTCGGTGGGCAACAAGTAGGGTCGAGCGAGTGATTGGGATTCCAGACTGGATATATTCCATCGCGACAGCACACCACCCACCGGGAAGTCGTTCAAAAGCAAGAATCTGCGGCGCATAACCTGATTTCTCAGAAGAAATTTTGTTCATTTCTCGATATCTTGGAGAATGGAAGCTTGCAACACTGATGCTGCAGTAAATGCCAAATAGAGCGATGCGCGGTCGCGCCCATCAGAGGCCGATTGGATACATGAGAGTGTTGGTGTCAGACTAACGAGCCTAAAGCGATGGTCGATCGCGACGATAGCATAGAACTCCAATTTGCATCCTAGAAAATATTCAGATCTTCAAATAACCATGAAATGCAGAAATGTCCAACTCGCCAATAATGGTTAGACCGAGACATGGCACCCTCCATCGTAGATAGAGTTCCCGATCGTCATCCATTCTCATCGCATTCAGACGTACAACGTAGCATGTAAGCTCTACCTGAGGAATTGCACCGATCCCTGTAATCTTGTTTTTAAACACTGCACAAAACGTCCCTGCGCCAAGAGGCCCAGTAGTATGGCCATCGGTTCTGGCAGAACCAATGGAAGATGCTTGAAGCGGAGGAATCTGGGTACCTCTACGTGCCGAGAAAATGCGCGCGAGGTAGGGTAGACCTGCTTCCCTCCGAGCATCTTCATTTTGATAAAATCTGTTCATCTGGCTGGCGAAACCGTCCACCTCCTTATGCAACTCCATAATGTCGATGTCAGTCAGCCCGGGAACATCGCGACGACCGTCCATGATGTCCAGAAAGTGTCCAAAGCCTTCGTAAAGAAGGGCGACGGGTGGAAAGTGGGGATCCGGTTCTGGACGATCATCGAAGATCTTCTGAGACGGATCCCTCTGGAGAGACTCGTAGGCCTCTGATTTCGCCGTTTTCGACGGCGCATCCGTAGTAGTTTTAGCACGTTTGAGGCGATTGAACATGTCGTCTTGTTCAGGAAGCGTGCGTTTCTGTTGAATGGCTACAAATTGGACGTGGCAGAAGGACGATGAAGGGAAAGATGAAAAGAGATGAGATGAGGAAATGAGAACATGTGATGGAATGCACGAACGAGCAGAGGAGATGGATGAGGGGTGGCACGCAGGATTTGTAACCGCGACAGGTGGAAACGAGACAGCACAACGAATCGGCAAAGGAGGCAACTATTTCCTCAGTAATGCTTAACCGTGGAGAATTGCTCCCACTCACCAGTGGCCGGTAGCTTTACTATTATGTGGACGTCGTCGGGGGGAGGCTTCGCTGAAAATATACTGAAGAGCCTGTTTGTGGGCTCTAATTTGTCCGCAAACGTCGAAAGACCATCTCCCAGGGACTGGATACGTTCAACCAGAGTATTGCCTGGCCTTGAATCGATAGGGTTGGAGTCCTTGAGCTGAGAAAAGCGATGTCAGTTCACACCGTGAGTCATAAATGGCGCTCACCTTCCACAATTCCAAAGTGTGAGGACCAACACCCTTTAAAGTGTCATCTTTTCACTTGATTTGTATAGCTTCCTTCAATTCACTAACCACATCATCTCGCCCCACGGAAACTACAAAGATGGTGGATTCGCCTTCGATAAGACAATTAAGCTTGCGAGAGCCCATGTCGGATTGCACTGCCACATGGATCTAGCGTGGGAGCATACTAAAACAGATCTGTATTAGGTCAGCCACGGTAGTAGCCGCCACGTACTCGTCGACAAGGATATTCGGATATCCTGACGTTTAGACAATAAAGTCGTCTAAGTCGCAATTTCAAACGGTAGTGGTGCGCATCTCCTCTTCTTTGAATCAGAGGTTTCGCATCTAAATTCAATAAAAGTATGCATTTCAAAAGTGGAGCAGGTTTGCTTTCCGGTGAGGGAAAAGGCACAAGAGGAACAGTTTACACATCGAATGAAACTAAAAACAAGTTGTACTATGCTACCACCAAGTGAATCTGAAGCCAGATGTCCAACCTGTATGTTCCATTACTGCTGAGTGTATAACCTATCCACCCGCACCGTTACTCGCCAATGACGAGCTCCACGTCGACGATCCTCCCTCGGGCGCCCCCACATCATCTTCACCGACTTCCGTACACTGGAACACCATTTGTTAGAAAGTTAAACTACAATTAATCCAAAGGACTCGCCTTATGTCCATCCCCGACAACACCACCCGCGCTACCCAACTCTTCGTCACCGCGCCCCAACTTTCACCGAAACTACTGTCCTGTTCGTCCACTTGAATAGTCACAGTATCCAACCCACGACATAATCACGAAAAATGCACCTAGGCTCCCTTTCCAATTGTTCGACTTGTGTGAAGACTTAAGCTTTCGATGCGGTTGAGATCGATAGTTAATGTCTCCAACGAGGAATCCCGAGTAGAGTAGCAGTCACACGAGGGAGATGCGTAGTCAAGAGTTAGGAGAATCCTACCGTTACGAGTACAAGTCTGGCTTATATAGTAAGGTAGTCTAAATATATATCTCTAAGGAGTCTGATAAGACTCTTCTTCTCGGTGTTTGCGGGTGCTCCTTTACAACTTGACCCTTGGCGTCAATATTCGCCGCCTTTTGACAACCACTTCGCTCGCTGATGGTGTTGCCAATGTTTTCCTCCTTCAATGTCTATCTCTTTACGTCGTGGCTGGATCACTAAACGCCAATGTGCCGAGTTGTCTTGTCAATATGTATGCCTACTTGTCAGCCCAGTCCGGGATCATTTAACCTATTATCCAAACGTTCCTGGAATATCGCCTTACAACCGGGAAAGCGAATGCTGAAAGTGACGAGGACGAGCAGGCAGAACTATTATGGTAAAGGTGAGCGCCATAACGAAGTAAAGGGGATCCGCTCACATAATACCAGCTCATCGTATCGCACCAAGAGAGACGACAATCCATTCATTACGACGGTGATTCACCTCGTCTGAATTATGTGTGCCATGTTCTCCTGTCTCAGCGACACGTCTCTATGAACAAGTCATTGTCATTCTATATTTCATCGTCGCTATTGTTGTTTATTTAATATATGGCATCGTCGATGTCATATACCGCGGCACCATGACTGTAAGTCCCAACCTTTAACATCTCCTCCCCGTCATTCTATGTCTATCCCTAGGCGATTCTAGTCTAACTAAGCTAAACCTCTGACTACGCCGCGCACGTTCAATGTCACGGTCCAGAAAGGCATTTATTTATACCTCCATCATATCCTTGGTCAGCCGTCTATGATAGCAAACCTCTTCTACATCTCTGATGCCGTGGAGAGTGTAGGAGGGGGATTCGTGTTACATAAGCTGAAGCCCTTATCTCCAACAGGCTAGAAGGCGCACCTCATGTCTTTGAGCATAACTGGCATTGAACGGCACAGCCCTGAAAGTAAGTACATTCAAATTTTGAGTTATGTTTACATTCTTTATCTAAGAAGGAATAGAACAGAATGGTGATGAGGACGTAATGTCCAGAGTACAGATGGGCCGAGAACAAACCTTCATCAGGTTATTCTCGTGCTATTATTGCTACCAATGGCGCCCCCCCATTCTTTTCGCAACCTACCCACCTGGACCCAGAGGAAAGAGATAAGGAAAATCAAATTAGAACATCGATTTCGATCCTTGCGAAAGTGAACTTTCTAGCAATACCCTGCAGAAGCCGCACCTGAGCTTGATATTGGCAAGGCGCTGCTCTTCGTTCACCACCCTAGGTTCTAGCGTAGCCGAGTATCATTCCGTTTCGGAGTATACTAGGCACAAAGGCGTTCGATAAAGTTCTCTGATAAACATACGGTCACTTTCCATCGGTTCCGCTGATTCAATATTGGTCCATGCTATTTATGTCGAAAGGCATTGACATTTTACGCGGCCGTCAAAGACCGTTACCCATGCCATCAACACATCTTATTCAGTTATGCATCTCCGTTCTTCATTGGCTGCCCCTATGTGATTCTGAGCCAAACTCAGTTTAACTCTTGATTTAGTACGTCTGGAATCACGGCCCAAAGAGACGTTTATGCATACCGCATCTTCCGTTTGCCATCAATAATAACAAAGCTTTCTATGCCTCCGATGATGCGAAGCACTGTGGATGGTGGGTTATCCGTGGTGCGACACTTTGATAGAAGCTGAATCCGTTTCTGGGCATAGCTGACGTTGAACGGCACAACTCTGAAGGTAAGTGCATTAAGCTTTGATGCCACGTTTACATTCTTTGTCTAAGAAGGAATAGAGACATTCGGATAAGTTCGGAATGGTGATGTGGACGTAACGTCGTGAATACCGAAGGGCCGATAACAAACCTTCTTCAGGCTATTCTCGTGCTGCTACTAATGGTCATCAACCATTCTTTCTGCAATGCGCCTACACCTAGTAGAGAAGCGAGGTAAGGGGCATTGATGTCAATCTGGATTCATTGCTGGTGTTTGGATCGAATTTGGTCCTTGCAAAGCTTGATTTCTCTTTATCACTCTCATCATCGATTAAGGGATCATTGATCATCTCTCATCATAGAATACGGACGGATCTTGCGTAAACGACGATTAAAACGGCTCGTCCGGTGCCTCGGAACACCTAATGTTGTTCTAGTTTACCAGGATTGAGTCCAACAATTCGCAATACAAATACCGGTATAAGTCGGATGTTGATACTGTACTCGAAATGGCGCCATTCGTCAAAGTATTCCTCATTGCGTTGACTACGCAGGCACTCGTAACGGGTGTGTACTTCGCCTCGTTTCTACTGTGCCTGCGATGGTTCGTCTTTTCCGACGACGGCGGGAAAATACGCAAAGGCATCAAATGGTACCTGTTGATCATTACCATCGTCCTCTTTGCTCTCTTTCTGGGAGAATTTGGTATTTTTTTGCATTTGACAGTGTTAATTGCTGAAGGTCGCAACATTGACAAGTTGTATATGACTTTTGTTGGTGTACGTGATTCTACAACTTTTAGTTACCATCGTCACTGAACTCTTCACTGGCAGGAATTTATAGCATTGCTCTCACCAATTATAACCGACGGAGTACTGGTTTGTAAATGAACAAAGTCGATAGCTTTGTGATGCTCATGACAGCGCACCAGATCTTCCGTTGTTGGATAGTTTACAATAGGTCATGGAGAATCACCCTCCTTCCCTTCCTCCTGTTGCTGTACAACATATCAAGTCTTTTCATGTTGACGCGTTGGAACTTTGGTATCCGTCTCGTGACGACTGGATCTGCTGCTATCCAAGTTGAGGGTGTAACAGCATCGTACTACGCCAGTACCACCGTTATAAACATATATGCAACGTGTAAGTGAATAAATTGCGCTTCGTTCCATGATACTAACTCTAAGATAAATCAAAGCTGCTATTATATGGCAAATCTGGAGAAATAGTTTTTCTCGACACCTTACCCGTTTCGCAGTCCGTGTTGTCGCCGAATCGGGTTTATTATACACCCTCATAAGTATTGCAACTTGTTGCGGAGTGCTTCTTGGTCCCAATCGCTGGCTCGTGGTAATGATCAGTGTTGTATGTCATAAACGAGTTAGGGAACCGTATCTCACTCACGCTGCATGCACCTAGAATTATCTCACAGCAGGAGTCGCCTACAATCTTATAATGATACGGGTGGCGCAAAATAGGGCTAGATCAGAAGTGGAGCCTCTTCCTACGTCCACAGGTGACTCTGCAATGGAACAACTGACCACACCACGCCACGACTTAGAAACGGTCGACTCTTCCTGAATCCTGATCATGAAGGGGGCTCTGGAAGGTCACATCTGGTGCGCGATATATCATCCTCTATTCCCGAGCCTTTGTTTCTCACTCCATCACGCAGGCCCTACCCAATCGCTTCAATCTTGGCACATCGCCACTCCAAATCCGATGCCCGTGTTTCTCACTTCTGTTTAACCCCGAATATTGGGCTCTCTGCTAGGTTCGCATAAGGTGTCACGAATGTATTGCGGCAGACATCTTTCTGATTTCTTTTTTTTTCGGATCTTTATTTATCTCATCCCAAAATTCCCAACGCTCCTATTTTGCTCTTCTGTTGTTTGGCCTTCGCACCCGAGTAGTATGTTCGCATTGCCCTTTGTTCATCTATTAGTAGATACATCCATGTACTTAAATAACTCGAAATGAGGTGCAAATTTGACGGTCACGCCATAACACCGTCTGATCAGTCTACCTATAAAAGTTCAACTGGCATAACTGCTGAGATTATTAAACATTAAATGAATTGACGTCCCTGGTGGCTTGAAAGTTGACATAGATCTTGGAAGATCTGAGTCGCATGATATGCAGCTACGGTCCGAAGGGTTGATACATACTACACCACATCTATTCCACGCAGATGCCGTCAGCTTAACAGTGTTAGATACAGACCGAGGCTTGATTTACTGGATGTTTGGATATTTATGCCCACTTAACGGCTATCAGCTAGTGCCGTCGGATGTAAACGTTCTGGAAAGATGGGATTCGAATGATCCCGCTAGAGTTTCTTAAGCGGGGCGGCTGCTACATGCGGGTTGCGGAACGTCCGTAATGAGACAGCATGGTATAAACGTCGGTCGTAGGCCTCCCGTGCCGCATGGGAGCACGAAGGGAACCTCTGTCACGCAAGCCCACATAAGCAAAGCACAGGGGGGATAAAAGCATTATCTTCCACAGGAATTGAATGTGATTCTTCTTGAATCACTCGAGCTGACGATTTGTGTTGCGTGGAGATCAGACTTGTCACGGGCGTCACACTTGTGTCCAATTCACCCCGCCATCTTCAAGTTGCTGCCTCTTTGCTAAGAGCCTCTTCTCCAGCCAGCCGCAATGAAAGTTTATCCAACACAGCACATTCTATCTATTCTCAGGAATGAATGTTTGACGTGAAGCGCGAAGGTGACCGTAAAGGCTTCCGGTCCTATGCTGGGTATGTCGCTGATAGAGTGGCTTATCTGTTCCTGGTCATACAGTTGTGCATTCTTCCGAACTTGGCGGATCTGTCAACTTAAGCGCCCATTCCAATACAGTCCAGATCCTGAAAGAAGCAGTACTTTCACTGTTCCCATCGCGGTATAACTGGTTACCACAAGGCATCTACAGCGCCATCCCGACGGTGAAACGCTAAATGAGCGTTTGGCCACTTCGGGACGAGACTTCTGTTCCAAGTTCTCGACTGTGCTATGACGAGTCTATGACAAGAGTTGACCTGAATTGCTTCATCCGCCTACCTATATTATTAACTCGCCTAAGCTGCAACTTCCAACAGAAATGGTACGCATCTCCTCTTCTCCGAATCCGAGATTTAGTATCTGAATTCGATATAAGGTATGCAAGTTCGCCTTCCGGACGGAGGGAAAAGTACATGGTCATTTCCGGATTGGGGAGTGGCACGAGATGAAAGGTCTACGCGGCGAGTGAAAGTGAACATGGCTTGTCCTATGCCATCATAGAGCGAGTTTATATGCGTCAGTCATCATGATTTTTTCAGTGTGTTCAAAAATGACTCATAGGAACGTTAGATCGGGTTCTAACCAGCATTTCCGAGCAAAGACTATATGCGCGAGTCCTACGGTATTATTGGCAGATCCAAGACCCTTATCCGTGCCCAGTCCCAAACAGAATTATTGTATTGCCTTCACACGGAAGGATCAATTTGCACTGGTCACTATGATCGGGCAGATTTCGTAAATAACGAAACTTTGAATACACGTTTCGATACCATGTGCGCTAAGCTTTCTCCGTCGTATTTTTGACTACGCCACATACATCTGATGCCACAATTCAGAGAGGCAGCTTTACCTTATCTTTCGTTGCTCTTCGACTTTCCTTTTAGGCCATATTCACCGTACTCGTCGGGCATCAGTGCGCCACCATCACCAGTGTAAGCATGTACAGGAATAATGATATCTATACAATCTTTTGTCTAGGAAGGAAAGAGATGGGAACACGCGGGATGGAAATGGCGACGTGATATCGAGAGCGCACCAACAGACAGCCTGACATCAAACCTTCTTTGGTTTATTCTCGTCCTGTTACTATCCCAGCCACTAATCGCCGCCCCGTTCCTTTCGTAACTTGCCCTAGAGGTGGGTTTTGCATCAGAATACAAATCTACTGCTAATGTTCAGATGAGCCTTGTAAGGGTAATTACCTCGCTGTTCTTCCAATACTGATCCATGACTGACGGATCATTGATCAGCTATGATTAGAATCATGGGATCTCGAGTCTGTGCAATCATTGATCACCAGCGGCTCGCCCACTTGACATGCCTAATCGTACGGGTGAGAGCTATTTTACTCCATCACTTTACTTCACTGGTTCGTCCAGTTTCAGGATAAGTATTAGAGGCAAGTCCTAAGAAGCTGACACTGCAAACGAAATGTCCTCCCTCAACAACACGGACATCATCACGACGTCAACGCAGGGGCTCTTAACTGGCGTATATTTCGCGTCGTTCCTCCTATGCATACGGTGGCTCGCCTTCTCAGACGATGGCGGGAGCGTACGCAAGGGTATAAATTGGCCTCTGCTTACCGCTACTATCGTCCTCTTTGGTTTTGCTGTTACAGACCTCGGCCTTTCTCTTCAAGAAACGTTGCTTGCTTCTGAAGGTCTGAGTAACCAGCTGTATCCCATTATGAGTGTAAGTAGCTCAAAACTTACTAACTATCATGACGCTTAACTCTTTCCAGAAATTCATAGAATTGTTTTTACCAACTATAACTGAAGGTTTCCTGGTTCGTGAATAAAACAAAAGTCAATAAGCACGATATTGATAACATTGTATTAGATCTTCCGTTGTTGGGGTATTTACAATAGATCATGGCGCATCACAGTCTTTCCCCTCCTCCTATTGGTATTCAACATCTCGAGTTCTCCCGTGATAACGTTTTATATCTCGAGAACGTCTACGGTGCGCATTCTTAACGTACTTTATGGTTTGCAAGGGGCGTATTCTGCCAGTACCAGCATCCTGAACATATACGTAACAAGTACGTGAACAAATTACTCTGTGTTCCGTAAACTGATCCTGTGTATAATCGAAGCTGTTATTGTGTGTAAAATCCGGAAAAGTTTATCTCGACCCATTTCCAGTTTCACGATCAGTATTATTGCTGAATCGGGGTTATTGTTCACGCTTACGAGTGTTGGCGTTTTATCCGTGGTTTTTCTCAATGTCCCTGGCGCGTACCCGATAGCAAATGCCATTGTATGTTATCAATGAATTTCATACCGCGCAGCCGTATCTCACTCACTTGTACCCAGAATTTCCCCGTCTCTGGAGTTGCTTACAATCTCGTATTGATTCGGGAGGCGCAAAATAGAGTTAAACAGGAGGAAGACCGAGTGTCTTCGTTAGCATTCGGTAACTCTACAGTTCAACGTACGGTCCCAACCGTACAGCGCCACCACTCGGAATCGGCCTTCTCCTCATAAGAAGGGCTCGACATGAACCTCGCCTGTCGAGGTGTCAGGCCGTCGTCGCGTACTTTATTCAAGTTTTTCGCTCTATTGTTTCATCATCATATCTATTGTAGTGAATACGTTGGTCTGAATGTGTGTATAGTTGTAGTATATGTTTTCATGATGAATCACAGCGTTTTATTGCCGTCCCCGCGGAGTAAAGCAAAATGTCCTAGAAAAGTGTCATACAGTAACGAGTACACGGGTATTCCGTAACGGGAGTTTCAGCAGGTGCGAATAAAACAAGAAGATTCGTGTGCAAGGAACCACGCTAATAGGGCGAACCGGAAGCTGTGGGAGCGCTTGAAAAAGCGAATCATAATGATTGAGGTGATAGAATCGGTGCCTGTCGGTTTAGTATATTGTATAGCCTGACGATCATTCCTTCAGTTACGCGACGAGCAAACCGGGCGCACAAAACAGAGCATAGCATCACGAGCAGGGTTCTTGGTTTTGATCAAATTGGACCGCATCATCTATCCGATTGATAGGAGCAAAAAGGTGTGCATCAGCTAGGGTTGGCTCGGTGAGGCGGTCCACGTTATGCATCTCAGAGGGTACTCACCGAGAAACGAGTTTAGAGGGATGTTTCCCGAATGCGGTGTATCATTGCTGAAAGGTCAGAGGTAATGGTCGGGGACAAACGTTCATGAACGACGGAATCTGCCAGAATGGCCGGATTTCTTAAAGGGACGATTTTTATAGGCGGTTTGTCGAATGTCCGCGACAAGAGTGTTGTTTATGATAGGTATAAACAGAACACATGTCACGAGCGTCACACTCGCTGCCACTGCGGCGCCTGACTTTTGCGATGCCTCGCAAGAACCTCTTCCCCTGCCACTAAGCCAGTTTAAAGTCTCTACTCACCATAGTACTGCTCAGGAATGAATGCGTTGACATCAAGCGCGAAGGTGGCAAAGGATTAAGGTTCGTGTTCATGTTACGTCACGGTACTGCCAGGAAGTATGTCGCTGATAGAGTGGGACGGAATTTTTTTTGCGTTATCTTTTCCCAGTTACATGGCTGTGCGCCAACTTAAAGTGAGCGGAGAGGGAAGATCTGTCAGCTTTGTCGCGCGATGAGGAATAGCGACGAGGACGTGATGTTGATACTGCCCCAACATGAGAAAAGAGGCGAGTATTGCCTTCCACAAGTGATCAGTACTTTCTAATTATCCCGCAGCGCCTTCATCGCTATGATTACTGATTGGCAGATCAACTGTGATCACAGAATCCTGTGCAACCATTGACGACGGCTCGCTCGACATGACCAAGTTAAATTTTCGTTCCGTTCGCTCGACCAGTCAGAATATAAATATCAGTGTCGACTTTCAAGTTCAACGTTGTACATGAAATGATATCCACTATTGAAGCAGATATCATTGGGATGACCTTTGAGGCACTCCTAACGGGTGTATATTTCGCCTCGTTTCTCTTATGCCTACGATGGCTCATCTTTTCTGATGATGGCGGGACGCTGCGCAAGCCCATTCATTGGCCCTTCTTCGTCATTACCATCATCCTTTTTGCTTTCTCGATGACAAATTTCGGCCTCTGTCTGAAAAAGACGGCACTATACTCTCAGGGTGCCAGTATTAATACTTTCGTAGATGTTGAGATCAGCAATGTAAGTTATCCAAAAATCGAATTAAAGTTGATGGGCTGAACTCTCTCCAGATGTCTTTAGAAATGTTGGCGTTCGTTATAACGGACGGTGTTCTGGTTCGTGAATAATCTAGCACTGGGTACTCACATGACATTGTATCAGATCTTCCGTTGTTGGACGGTTTACAACAGGTCATGGCGAATTGCCATCCTTCCCCTCCTCTTATTGCTGTACAATATATCGAGCCTTGTCATCATGATGTATTGCGGAACTACCTTTTTACTCACAGGAAATGAAGACCCCATCAGTCTTTACGATCAAATTTATAACATGCTATACGCCTATTATGCCACTACCATTGCCATAAACATATATGCAACATGTAAGTGAATAGATTGGGCTACATCCTATGATATTAATTTAAGCAAAATTATAGCTGCTATCACATTTTATATCTGGAGACATTGCCGTTTATCTCGACGCCTTGCCCGTTTCGCGATTCGTGTTATTGCTGAATCAGGTTTATTATACACCCTCACGAGTATCGCCGCTTTTTGCTCGTTGTTTCCCAATTTCCCTGGCGGGTTTTCCATAGCGAGTGCTATCGTATGTCATCGATGAATTAAATGCTGCCAGGACTGTATCTCACCCATGCACACAGAATAATCGCACTGCAGGAATCGCTTTTAATCTTATATTAATACGGGTGGCACAAAATAGGGCTAATCCAGAAGCCGAACTGCCAACATTTATTGGTGACTCCACCATTGAACGTGCCATTCCGGCCGCACCTCGCCACAACTCGGAAATGGTGTCCGAGTTGAACCGAGAAGGGCTTTAAAAGTTCGCCCGTGTATGTCGTCTGAATTCATTTCCTTCGTCGTATGTTAACTCGGCGAGTACAAAGCTCTTTTCTGTCATATGCCTTCATACCCGAATATGTACAGACCTCCGATTCAGACCCTTTGTCACTCGACTTCTTGTTAGTAGATACGTGTACAAATGCAATGCCAAATGACAGATCAATCTATCTCGTGTCTTGCCCGAGTTGTAGCCTGAACGCGACCTATACAGATCGGTTGGTAATTTAACAAGCAAACAGGACAGAAGGCTCGTCCTGTAGGCAAAGTGATAAACTACTAACACGTAGCGGCCATTGTGATTGAAGTGCCTGTTGACAGAGTCTTGATCTTCGATGACCCACATGTAGCGCGGGCACGTCAAAAAGGATCAAGACTCGCAAAGCCACTAGTTACGTTCAGAACACGTGTGTAGATGTGAGAATGAAGTAAGGACCATAGCGGTCGAAGTTATGGGTGGAAACGACCAGAACGGTCGAATGCATGCGTAGAAATGATCCAAGCCATCGAAGGTAAGCAGTCAAACTGGGAGGCGTAGAAACGGATCAGGCAGTCGAAGGCATTCATAGAGAGGATCCGAGTGGTTCGAAACTGCCCAGCAGGAGTTGGTGGTGATGCACACGGTCCAGCTAGCGGAGAGGCACGAATGGAAGAGAGTTGCACGCATTTTGTCTGGCAGGCCAATGATGACCCGCACCGCCATCGATGACTGTCACGACGTCACGCGTCCTTTGTCCAGTGTCAACAACTATATCATATTGTCTTGAGCGAGTCCATTGCGGATGTGCCAAACACATCTGTCTTAGTCGTGCTGCAGTCATTGAAGCCTTATTCAAATTGAACTTCAACTTGTGGTTCTCATCATGGATGATTGCCACGCTGCGTCAAACAAAGTCACTGCCACCACCCCTGCTACCGTGCAACCGTTGACGGACCTCCTTTCCCTACCCCGTTGGATGTCATTCACCCTGACCCCCTCCCTACCTCAAACAACACTGAAGACTACCAACACCCTGAATCCCCTGGGGTTCTCATACCACTGACACCTTCAACTAAAACCGTGGAACTTCGGGCTGTCGCAAGTCCACTGCATCCCAACATATCATTTCGACGAGGTGAAATCACACACATCTTCTCACACTCAGTCCGCTTACCGTCTCCCTTGCGCAGCCCGTAGCTTTACGCAACCTACCGTTGGCTCTCCCACATACAAGACCAACGTGTCCAAGCGGAACCGTGTCCAACGTCCGCTTGTATGAGGTGTTGTATATCCAATGTTCAGCACTCTGTGTCAACCACAAGTCGTTAATACGAGCAAAAAGAAGTGGGTGACGCAGCCAAAGCATTCGATCGTAAGTCTCCTCTATGTCTTCTCCGTTCTTTAATTGGATTAAATCTGATCCTACAACAGCATACGTGAACATAACACGCCCGATCGACTTGTGGAAACCGGACTGGGGCGACTTGGACACCCGTTACTTCAATTCTTGTATGGTACCTTGATCCTCGCGTACCACTGCGTAAGACTGACCACTTCGTGAAAGCTTCGACAAAGTCGTCCTTGACGGAGACGCGCCACATGAACGTTTGGGTACTTCGGAATGGAACGGAAGTTCCAAGTGTTCCGCCCCAATTTCCAAGAAGAAAAACTTGGTACGAATCCTTTTCCCTGAATATAAAGTTTAGTTTCTGAATTCGATATAAGATATGTGTCTTGGCCTAAACGCGATCAATTAACAAGGGATTTTCCATCTCAAACCGGAGCGCCCAGGAGGATTGAAACGCCCTATTGAAAGGCTGTGTCGTCAGCCATTGACGGACGAATCTCTCCCTCCCATCGGATGACCCAACCGCTCCGTACTTCAAGCGACACAAGTGAACGTTTGAACACTCCAAACACCCTAGACGAAGCGCCCGCAGCTCTCAATACCACCGACGCTGGCTGCCGCACGTCCACTCCATCCCAACCTATCATTTTGACGAGGCAAAGGTGTGTATATACTATCTTCTCACACTCAGTCCGCTTACCGTCTCCCTCGCGCAACACGTAGCTCTACGCGGCCTAACGATGGCTCTCCCGCATACAAGATAAACGTCTCCAAGTAGTCCAACGTCCGCTTTTGTGGGACCGGGCGTTGTACGGCCAATGTTTAGCGCCCTTTGTCTGTGTCGACCACAAGACGTAAAGACGGGCAAAGAGTAGATTGTGACTATGGATGGGGATGTCAGGTCATTTGGAGGTATGACTTCAGGTTGACGCAGCTGGTACTCACAAAGGATGCGTAAGTCGTCCTCTATGTTTTGTCCAGCTTTTACTTGTATTAAATTCGGTCTTACGACAGAATATGTGGACATAACATGCCCGATAGACAGTGAGGAAGTGTATCTGCTTAATATGTGGCAATGTGGGTGGACCCGGGCGATCTATGGACTCGGACACCCGTTTTCATAAACTTCAATTCTTGTATGGTCTCGCGTGTTATCTGCGGATGACTGATCACCTCATGAAAGCTTCTACAAAGTTGTTCTTGACGGGGATACGCCGAATGAACGTTCGGGCACTCGGAATGGAACTTCTATTCCAATTGTATTGCCCCAATTTCCGAAAAGAAAACATGGTGCGCGTCTTTTCTCTAAATACGAAGTTTAGTATCTGAATTCGATATAAGATGTGCGTCTGGCTCAACTCCAAAATTGCTGTTTGTCCTGGAGACAAACAGCTTTATGAAACATATGGTTCCCCCTGGATTGGGGGAACGCCACGAGAACCTAACGTTAAGCCGGATTCCAACCAGCATTCCCAAGTAAAGACTAACCTAGATTCGTACGGTATTGTTTACAGTCCTTGAACCTAATCACAAATGGAGGCGCTGTGACCGTGCAATCAATCTAATTCTGCATCGCTTTCACAGGGAAGGACCACTGGTCCGGGGTGTTGTGCCTTTGAATTTCCTGTGGATGAACAATGAACTTCGAACACGCATTTGACGTTCATGTGCGCTAAGCTTATTCGATGTGCATCTTTCACAGATTGCTCATTAACGAGCCTTCTCGCCATCCTATGTCTTCACCCAAGTAATTCTGGATTGAATTCTCGACTACACCAGCGTACGTTTGGTGCCACCATGACATGGCATTCATGGCCTCACATATCTTTCGTTCGTCATCTAAAAGAATGGACTTTCCTTTTTAGGCGGCATCACCAGCGCGCGTAAGCACCCACAGGAATAACGATTTGATGATGATACTTATGCATCCTTTATCTAGGAATCAACGGAACAAGATAGGAACGCACAGGATATCGACGAGGACGTGATGTCGAGAGTGCACCAACTGACGGCCTGAGAATCAAACCTTCTTGGTGCCGTTACTATCCCAGCCACTAATTACCGCCCGCGCCACACATAGCGCAAAGAGGTAACTATTGGATTAAAATACAAATCCAGGGCTGATGATTAGATAGGGCGCTACAAGGGCGATTATTACTTTCCTAATTACCTCGCGGTGTTTCCGACTAATGATTGACTACAAAGCTGTTCTCGATACCTAAAGGAATAACATTTTTTCCGATGATATTTATATAATCCTTGTCTAGGATGGAAGCCAACGAAGTAGGAACACGCAGGATGGCGATGATGACGTGATGTTGATACGGCGCCAACACGGGCCTCGTAATCAACCTTCTCCATGTTGTTATCGTATGGGTACCACTGCACCCACGCCAGCATTGTCGCC
This sequence comes from Amanita rubescens, assembly GCA_015039365.1. Classification (NCBI taxonomy): domain Eukaryota; kingdom Fungi; phylum Basidiomycota; class Agaricomycetes; order Agaricales; family Amanitaceae; genus Amanita; species Amanita rubescens. Next base: position 29,811 of record WION01000414.1, read on the forward strand.
CGCCTTCCTTTCTTAACCACTCTAGAGAAAAGAGGCGAGTAGTATTGGATTAGAACACGAATCTATAACTAATGTTTAGATCGGGCCTTCCAAGGTGATTAGTACTTTTCTAATTATCCCGCAGCGCCTTCATCGCTGATTACTGATTGACAGATCAACTGTGAACACAGAGTCCTGTGCAGTCATTGATGACCAGCGGCTCGCTCGCCATGATCAATATTACTGGTTATGTTTTCGTTCCGTTCGCTGACAATTCGACCAGTCACAGTATATATATCCAAGTCAAGTTAGAGGTTGAAATTGTACCTGAAATGTTATCCGTCCTCGAAACATTGATCATTGGGACAACCTTGCAGGCACTCCTAACGGGCGTACATCTCGTCTTGTTTGTCCTGTGCCTACGATGGCTCATCTTTTCGGACGATGGCGGGACCCTGCGCAAGCCCATTCATCGGCCTTTCTTAATCATTACCGTCATCCTCTTTGCCTTCTCGGTGATAACCCTTGGCCTCTGCCTGCGAAAAACGTTACTCTATTCTCAGGATGCCTCCATTACTACTTTCCTAACCTATACCGAGATCAATGTATGTAATCCAAGAATTGAATTATTGACGGGCTGAACTCTTCAGATTTTTTTAGAACTTTTGGGGTTAATTATAACTGACGGTATCCTGGTTTGTGAATGATCAAGTTTAATCACCAAGTACTCACGATAAATTGTATCAGATCTTCCGTTGTTGGACAGTTTACAATAGGTCATGGCGAATCGCCATCCTTCCCCTCGTCTTATTGCTATACAACATAGCAGGTCTTCTCGTAATGATGTATTGGATCTCTATACTCTCGGACAACAATGATGAAATTATGGTGGCCTATTATGCTGCTACCATTACAATCAACATATACGCAACATGTAAGTGAATAGATTGTGCTGCATTCTATGATATTAATTCAAAGTGAAATTACTCAAGCTGCTATTACATTTCGAATCTGGAGACATAGTTTGTCTCGACGCTTTACCCATTTTGCAATTCGTGTTATCGCTGAATCGGGTTTACTATACACCCTCACGAGTATCGCCGTTTTAGGCACAGTGTCCCATTTATCCAATTGGTTTGCCATAACGAGCGCTATTGTACGTCATCAATGAATTGAATGATGCCAGGACTGTATCTCACCCATGCACGCAGAATAATCGCACTGCAGGAATTGCCTTCAGTCTTATATTGATACGGGTGGCACAAAATAGGGTTAACTCAGAACCAGAAGTGCCTGCATTTATTGGTGACTCCACCATTGAACGTGCCATTCCGGCCGCACCTCGCCACAACTCGGAAACGGTCGCTCCGACCCGAGAAGGGCTTTAAAATTTCGTCCATGTATGTCGTCTGAATTCATTTTCCTTCGTCGTATCTTAACTCGACGAGTACAAAGTTCTTGAAGAAGTTGTTCTTTCCGTTGTAGGGATTCATACCCGAATATGTTCAGTCCTTTGATCCAGACCTGATATCTTTCGCCTTCTTGTTACTAGATCGTATCTATAGGCAAATACATTAACAAACCGCAGATAAATCTATCGGGTGTCTTGTCTGAGTGAACGCGTATAGTCCTATAATTATTTATTCAGCAGAGGAAATATCTCGACGAGTGTGAGATGTTGCGGCTTCGAGCGGTGCCGGTAATGATTATGAAATTGTTAAGTCTGGGGCCGATAACGAATCATTAATCATTACCGAAGGCAAACCGGACTACTGAGCGTGGGGATGTTATACGGTCACATGGAGTCACGGTGTGCACTAATTTTTTCAGCGATCGTCGATCGATATGCACCTGGGAGACCTTCCCCTCGAGATACAGAGTTACATATTGCAATTCTGTTCACCAAACGACTTGGCGATTCTTTCCAGGACACATACCTCTTTACGAGATGCGGCAGAGTATGTTCTCTACGGCCGCATCGACATCTACGGGGCGCGACCATACGATCTGATACTACTAGACTACGATCCTTCAATTCCAAATCCCCCAGACCACGATATCTCTCCTCAGGGGTTGAACGAACATAAGTCACCCTTGCACACATTGATCACCAACTCACGGAAAGCGTCCATAGTGAAGGCGTTTTACGTTGACTTTGCACATGTGTATGACGGAGTCTTGGACGTGAACAGTGTAGCTATGGATTTCGTCGCGGAAAAGCTCGGCGAGGCGCTCGAGAAAATGACTGCGTTGGTGGATTTGCGTATTAGACATGACGAGACAGTGGATCTGTGCGGGAGGAGGATTGACCAGGCGATCAGGTTCGTTTTCAATAGTCAGCAGTCACGGACCCGCGGTTGACGATAATCTGCTATTACACGTAGGGGCGGTTACTTCAAACTCAATTCACTTTGTTTGGAAGGTTTTCATGATATCGACGGTATCGTCGCGGGACAACCGCACCTACAACTCGTTGGAATTTTTTGCCAAGTCAGCGGACCAAACACGCATCTTTTAGAAACCCTCGAAAGACTCTCTCAGACCCCATCTCATCGTCGTACACTCCCATCGTTCTTTTTGCTAGATTATAGGCTAAAACCCGTGATCTTCATGCTGCCCTTTCTTTATCACCTTGGAGAAGTGCCCAAAGTATGCCGGGAGACAGTAACATTGATAAACAAATGGCCTAACTTTCATGGCAATCTTCGTTACGGTCTAGGCATTAGCCTATTTGGAATTTCGGAGAAAAATATGAATTTGGTCGAGAAAACGATGGTGGCGATGATGGCGTCCCTGCGGGGTTGTCAGAGCTATGAATCTGCCATGAATATCGAGGTTATTGTCTATGAAAAATACATACAAGTAAGCCTCCGCCCAGTATCCCTTGAACATTCTGCGGCTGATATTTCTTGTTAGAACCCTTGGCAATTTCCCGCTTTTTTTGAACCGATAGTATATTTTAAACACCTGTACAGCCTAACTTTCTTTATGGTAGACCTTAATGACTATCAGAAGTTGCGTCAAATGACCAACGATCTGGAATCTTGCTTGCTTGCGAAGGGTTTGGCCTGGGGACATATGAAATGGCCAAATCTACAGAGGATCACACTATGGCGTGATCTGAGCGCAGGCTACTCTTGGCAAAGCAACATAATTATAATCCCGAGTTCATCCAGATGGTACATCAACGAGATTTCGTCATCATGAAGACGTAGGAATGGGTAGATTAAGGAAATGTACGTATGCATATGGCTTGTTATATTTCGGTATGGACAAATCATTTGAACATTTGAACAGCCAGATATCCCAGTCCGCCGAGCAACGTGCAGTTTTGCAGACGAAGACTTTGGGAGAGGTAAAGATCAAATTGTTTGCGAGTAATGTCGTACTAATGCACTAGTCTTGATATCCCTTCTGCGCAGATCATGGAATTTTGGTACTATGCAATCACGTCATTAGTAACAATGATTAGTTCTCACTATCGGTCCATCATGCAGTCTGGATTAAGAAGCAACGATGAGCATCGTAGCCTTGAACGGTGAATAGACGGGTCATGGATACCAATTTCACTCCTTGAGAGTTTGGCGGTCATAGTATTCTAAACTGATTCGTTCATCGCAAAATCCGTGAAGCAGCCATTGTGGGTCAGCAATGCGTTCATCTATTATAAAGGTCAAGGGGACGTACCGTACTATCATAGCAGCAATACTAGCCTGACCAGCCCATGTTGCCTCTTCCCAGGTCTGACAGGTTTCCGAGTTTCGCGTGCATGCGTTACGATGTCCAATAATTGTTTCTTTAGTAAAGGAAAATTCTGGACGAGTCTGAGATGTTGCGCCTTTGAGCGAAGTGGGCAATGATTATCAACTTGCTAAATCTGGGGCTGATAATGAATCACTACTCACTCTACTAACGGAGAGGTGGACTGAGCGTGGGATGTTGTTATACTGTCACATGCATATATGGTGTCACGGCGTGTAACTACCACTCTTTTCAACGGCGATCGATGCACCTCGGAGACCTTCCCATCGAGATACAGAATTACGTATTACAGTCCTGTTCACCCGCTGACTTGGCGGTTCTTTCCAGGACACATACCTCATTACGAGATGCGGCAGAGTATGTTCTCTACGGCCACATCCAGATCTGCCTGTGGTACAATAGGGTGCCAGGCGTTACTAAGATTCTTCAAGAAAAGACACCCTTGCGCACATTGGTCACCAACTCACGGAAAGCGTCCATAGTGAAGGCGCTTTACCTTGATTGCAATTCCGTCCCAGAAAACTTGCTTGCCGAGGCACTCGAGAAAATGACTGCGTTGGTGGATTTGTGTATTCGATATGGCGAGACAACGGATCAGTGCGAGAGAATTAGCCGGGTGATCAGGTTCGTATTCACTATGGTCGGCAGTCATGATCTGCGGTTGACGACAATCTGCTATTATATACGTAGGGGCGGTTACTTCAAACTCAATTCACTATGTCTGGGTAGTGCTCATGATATCGAAGGTATCATCGCGGGACAACCACACCTACGGCTCTATGGAATTTTTTACCAAGACGGCGGGCCAAACACGCATCTTTGGGAAATGTTCGAAAGATTCTCTCAAACCACGTCTCGTCATCATACAGTTCCAACGTTCTTCATGCTAGATTGTCACGGTGATTGTGGGGCAAAGTTACCCGTAACTTACACGCTGCTGCCTTCTCTTTACCACCCTGGAGAAGTGTCCCAAGTATGCCAGGAGACGGCAACATTGATTAAAAAATGGCCCTTCCTTCGTGAGAATTATGGTTACCAGTTATGCATTAGCCTCCTCGGCATTTCGGAGAAAAATATGTATTTGGTCGAGAAAACGATGGTGGCGATGATGGCTTGCCTGCCGGACTATCATGATCTGCACGATGAATTTGCGAACGTCAGGGTTCAGGCTATCATCCATGCAAAGTACATACAAGTAAGCCTCCAGCTAGTATACCAACATGCTGCGGCTGATATTTACTGTTAGAAGCCATGGCGGTTTTCCGCTTTTCTTGAACCGATAATCCATTTTAAGCGCTTGTCGTTCCTATACTTCGACTTTGTAGACCTTGATGAGGATCGAGAACTGGGTCAAATGGCCCACGATCTGGAATCTTGCTTGCTTGCGAAGGGTTTGGCCTGGGGACATACGAAGTGGCCAAATCTACAGGGGATCACACTATATGATAAACGGAGCACGTCCAATTTGCCGCCCAGCGCGGTGCTAGTCCCGCGTCATTCCAGGTGGTACGCATAGGAATGCGAGGATTAAACATCGATGTGAGTTAAGTAGGAGGTTGCACGTCCGTGATCGATCTGTGGAGAATTCTTTCTGAAATACTTCATTTATGTAAGGCCAACTCTGTAACTTTGGGTAACGGATTTCATAGGTAGACACTTCGCCGTTTCAGGACTGCGTTGCATGTTCTGCCAGATAAATGAGATGTTGATGAAATTGCTAAGTCTGGGGCCGACAACGAATCATTACCGCAAACCGACTGAACGCTACTGAGCGGGATGTTATACGGTCACATGGAGTCACGGTGTGCACTTTTTCAGCGACCGTCGATCAACATGCACCTTGGAGACCTTCCCCTCGAGATACAGAGTCTCGTATTGCAATTCTGTTCACCAAACGACTTGGCGGTTCTTTCCAGGACACATACCTCATTACGGGATGCGGCAGAGTATGTTCTCTACGGCAATATCCAGATCTGCCTGTGGTACGATACGGTGCATGGCGTTACTGAGATTCTTCAAGAAAAGACACCCTTGCACACATTGCTCACCAACTCATGGAAAGCGTCCATAGTGAAGGTGTTTTACTTTCATTGCAATTTCGTCCCAGAAAGCTTGCTCGCCGAGGCACTCGAGAAAATGACTGCGTTGGTGGATTTGTGTATTTTCTATGGCAAGACAACGGATCAGTGCGAGAGAATTAGCCAGGTGATTAGGTTCGTATTCAATATGGTTGGCAGTCATGATCTGCGGTTGACGACAATCTGCTATTATATGCGTAGGGGCGGTTACTTCAAACTCAATTCACTATGTCTGGGCAGTGCTCATGATATCGAAGGTATCATTGCGGGACAGCCACACCTACGGCTCTTTGGAATTTTTTACGATGACAGCGGGCCAAACACGCGTCTTTGGGAAATGTTCGAAAGATTCTCTCAAACCACATCTCATCATCATACAGTTCCAACGTTCTTCATGCTAGATTGTGCGACATTTCCCGTAACCTACATGCTGCTGCCTTCTCTTTACCACCCTGGAGAAGTGTCCCAAGTATGCCGGGAGACGGCAACATTGATTAAAAAATCGCCTTTCCTTTGCGAGGATTATGTTTACCAGTTATGCATTAGCCTCATCGGGATTTCGGAGAAAAATATGTATTTGGTCGAGAAAACGATGGTGGCGATGATGGCTTGCCTGCCGGATTGTCATGATCTGGACGATGAATTTGCGAACGTCAGGGTTAAGGTTCTCATCCACGCAAAGTACATTCAAGTAAGCCTCCAGCTAGTATACCAACATGCTGCGGCTGATATTTATTGTTAGAAGCCATGGTGGTTTCCCGCTTTTCTTGAACCGATAATCGATTTTAAGCGCTTGTCGTGCCTACGCTTCGGCATTGTAGGTCCGATTGATGGGGAAGTGGAGTTGTATCAAATGGCCGACGATCTGAAATCCTGCTTGCTTACGAGGGGTTTGGCCTGGGGACATACGAAATGGCCAAATCTACAGGAGATCACGATACGGTATGAAAGGGACACCTCTTGGCTGAGCAGCGCGACGCTAGTCCCGCGTCATTCCAGGTGGTACGCACAGGAATGCGAGGATTAAATATCGATGTGAGTTGTTACTTAAGTAGGAGGTTGCACGTCCGTGATCGATCTGTGGAGAATTCTTTCTGAAACACTTCATTTAAGGCCAACTCTGTAACTTTGGGTAACTGATTTCATATGTTCTGCCAGATAAACCGAGTCGCAGGAGAATTTCAAAGAGTCACCATCAGGGTTCGACATACAAATACATGACTAGCTACCTATGGACAAGATAATAAAGCCTATAGACTCAACGTCCACCGTTTAAAAACAGAGAAGTACGCTACTTGGGTTATTAATCAACATGGAATGTCATGGTATTCGAGTCGGGTATAAGGAATGTAACAAAGAAGAAAGGAACGTCCGAAGCTGAGCGCCGGCGGCATAGACTTATGACTTGACGTTGAACCTCTCTCGTGCATCATCGACTACCAAATGCATAGACTTCCATTTATTGGTGAACATATTTCCAAATTGCAGGCCCCATAGATAACTGAGGTAAGTGGAACCCCGGCCCTGTCAAACAAGAAAAAAAACGATTACACCAAGTTGACAAACGGGCATGTTTAATTAAACTTACCTTTCCCATAGATAAACCAATAACCTCTGCCGAACCTTTATATATCATAGGTGGATCCTCCCTCTTCGCGACATAAATAACGTTCTTAGCGATCATATCGGCGTGATTGAGCGCCTTGGACAATTGTTTTTGTTCTTCCCATTCGATGACATCACCCGCGGCGAATATCCTCTTATGGTGAAGGAGCTGGAATGCCGGGTTTATGCGAACGCATTTAGAGGACCAGAGTACGTCTTCACCGAGCGTTGCGATGAATTCGGTATTCATTTTCCCACCTCTGCATGGTACCTGTTACACATATATGCGTGTCAGAGATATGACAGGAGAATATGGCTTTAATATATTACGCACGACTAGATCAGCGACGAGTGATTCGCCGTGACGAGTTTTGACGACGTGGTCTTCTATTGTGAGGTCATCGATGAAATCATTCACGATGAGCTTGATGCCCTGCTTCCGGATCCGCCTGTCCAAGGCGTTTCTCCATTTTTCGGGGTAAGAATCGTTCATCGGCAGTTCTTGATTGTGAACGATGGTAATATCTTTGTCCTATTGTATGATGATAAGGTTTGGTTAACAAAAAAGCGAAAAGAACGAACCGGAAATCGATACTTTAGTTCCGTTCCTAGTTCTAACACGTCGGATTGTGAAAAAAAATACTAATTGGAATTGCAAAACTCACTTACCAACGCCAACGGCGCCAGCGCCAGCGATAACGATAGTTCTGGCTGCTTGTAGCTTCCTCTTCCATTCACGCATATGATTCATGGATTCCTCTCTGGTATCGGGGAACGCAGCTGGTCCTTCCCAGATGCTACCCGGCGCGAGGACAAGAACGGACCAATCGACTTTTGTCCCATCTTCCAAAGTAACGTATCCTCCGTGTGGTCCTTGGTCGGTAATAGAAGCCACTTTACCGACCATCAACGTTCCGCGACCATGTTGGAAGAGATTGTCGAGCGGAATGAAGGCTTGTTCCTCGTCGACCCCCGTGTTCACGAGCGTTCGAATGATAATGGGGTAGTATACCATGTAATTACGAGGGGAGATTAGGATAAGGTTGTGTTTAGTGGGATCGAGGGTTTTCGTGAGTTGACCAGCGATGGAGGAGCCTGCACCGCCTGCACCAACGACGACAATGTTTTCTTTGTCGTTCATCATCGTCTTGAGGGTGTGAGCGATGGGATAGCAGTTGGTGCTGGTAGAGGTGTTGGACGGAGGTCAAATGGTGTGGATGAGTTTAATTTGCTTGTATTATAACTCGGGACTGCGACGTGCCCGGCTTGTCGCAGATATTACAAACCGAAGTATACTTCGTGCCTTGAAGGGGGAAAGTCTGTCCAGGGCATGTGCACCAGGAATGTTCTAGCTTCGGTAGGATAAAGCATGGAGAATGATTGACAGTCCTGTGCGATGTGTCAGCCCAGAATAGATATCTGCAGTTCAACGTACCGTTGAGGTTGTTGCAAGTACGTGGCGCCGTGTGGTACGGACTCGGATACCCGATATGTAGGAGCAAACTTGGACAAAACCACCGGTTTCATCCCCTTGCTAGTTCCACCCACATGATAAAGACTTGGGTAAAGAACGTTCCAGCGTACAGCCAGAGACTAGAATGACTGGGAGAGCTTCAGAACGCGGAGTTTGAATTCACTCTTCGCTCGGGACTTTCACCAAAGCGACTTGGAATTTGGCACCGCAATCAAGTATCCCGGTCCGGCGACACTCATCGCGCGATAGGCAGTAATTCGTCGCAAGCGGTAGACCTTTGATCCGCGCTCGCGATAACACATTTTCGTTAGTAAAGGATCAAAAGATGTCGGAACAACAAATCCGTGGTGGTAGCGCGTATTTCGTAATTCGGAGCGTCGCCCGTGGTTGGGTATAATTAGGAAATCAGGGTCAGTGCCTATTCCAATATTTGACCATATCTTCTCTCAGAGTGTGTCAAGGGTGATTTGGATTGTGGAAATGGTCGGAACCAAGCGATTCAATTTCCATGACTGCAGGTGCGTAGGATTACATTGCCTGCCATTCTCAATTAACAATATAATGCAGCTTCAGATCCGGTACCGACAGGTGTGGACTCATCGGCACTTTCGTCGACGATTCTTAATAGTGGAGCTTTAGAGGAGTCAATGACTCGATGGCCTCACGCCGCACGCGTCCGACAAAGCTCTAATGGTTGGAATCCGCATATAGACTGTAGCGGCAACTGTCTATATCAATATATCACGACTTGGCAGGGGAATTCTCATCACCATGGCCGCTTAGAGTCTCAAGCGGATTCACAATCACATGGATACCGCAACATACATATTAGGATCTCAATCTGCCTTCGCTTCCAAGTATACCCCGTTGCGTCTATGTCAAGTTGTACGACCATAGCCGCAAACCCTGATGTCTCGGGAATCGGTGTATGTATGCCCATTGAATCTATTGCCTATTCCAAAACTTACGTATATATCGTCTAGATCCGAGTAAACCTATACATGACAATGTTGCTGATGGCCTTGATTCCCGAGATTCCGGGCGTCACTACGCCATTGCTAGACGTTATAGCCAACGGTGCAGGAATCAGCGGTGTTGCGTTGTTGACCACAGCAATGGTTGAGACCGTAAAAGGACAGCTTTCGCTATATCATGCCATTTTCATCATCCATATGCTATATTTCACCGGGGTTATGGTTGCCCCGTCAGGTGCGTGTTGTACTGTAGGAGAAATGACCGTATTCTCATTGCGAGGCGCTCAGGAGGCTACAAAGGCACCATGTCCACGCTTACAATACGCGCAGTAGTCACTATCGGTCTGACATATGGTTGCATCATGCTGTTTACCGGATATGCGTTTTACATTTGGGCAAAGGCTCCGACATTTGGAAGGTTTTCTGAATGTAATGACGAAATCAAGTACATTTTCTTCTTCCATCCGGTTCGCGCAACTGCTATCTGGTTGAGGAAATTGTGGATGGCCATACTCGGGATTTCGCTTGCGTTCCTCGTTGTCTTCCCAGTGATGGGGTTATGTTGCAGCATGTGTGGTTGCTATTGGACCATCCAACGAACAAACCGCGGTCCCGTTACCATAACTGACGTTATAAGCGCTTACATATCCCAGCTCGCGAAACCACTGTACGTGTTTTTGTCAGTGGAAATACATAACTGATGATTCCTTACCAGGACGGTGGTGTACGGCGTTGTAATGCTGGAACTGTATGTATGTATATCATAAAAATTATCTTCTTTTGATTCACAACCCGTTTCAGGAAAAGCTCAATAAGCACTTGCTCAGTTCCGGTGAACAACAGTGGACATTTGGGCAGATCATGGCTCTCGTCCAAATCATCAGCACAGTGAACGAAGTGTTTCACTTCCTAATGAGCTTATATGCCCCAAGAAATGAAGTCACCTTGGTTCCACCCGGGGACGATTGAATAGTGATTCGCTTTAAGCTGTGCGTTCGAGTCATCCTGAACCGTTTTTTTCCTTTAGAGGCGATGTTGACTGCGATTCTCAGCATGTTACTAATATATTATTATATTGAGTATAGTTGATGTGGCGCTGCAAGACCAGCTGAGCCGCAGTCGATTTGGGTGGACCGTATCTTACAGATTCGCAGTGGTTATATTTGGATTCGTCAGCTTTTGTTCAATGTTGTGCAAAGCTGTATTGTTTGATCGTGTATTTTGATCTTCTGATGGTAATGCCGTAACTGCACAGGTTTGGAAGCGAACTGATTTCATTATTGTGTCCAAATAAAGCGAGCCGTGGATTGCCTGCTGCATGCGTGCTTTTGTAAAGGTGGACCTGCGCGTTCCGAGCCCCCACGTCTTCTACTCGTCTTCCACTCTGGCATGTCGAATGTAACGTGTATCGGCATATCTGCTAACCCGATGTCTCTGGAATCGGTGTGAGTCGCTATCCCTCACTCAAATAATGGGCGCTAACTTTTTCCAACTGAACAGATTCGTGTAAACCTCTATATTACGATGCTTCTTTTGGCTATAATCCCGGAAGTCGAGATCACTAAACCTCTCCTCGAAGTTCTGGTTGGAAATGCTGGAATTAGCGGGCTGGCATTGCTGGTTACGGCTTTAGTTGAGACGGTGAAGAAGCAATTGTCGCTTTACCATGCAATCTTCATTATCCACATGCTCTACTTTACGGGGATCATGGTCGTGCCTTCTGGTAAGCAAAAGTCGGATTATCTCGTCTCCCTCGTCCTGACCATGGTGGATTCAAAGGTAAATACGAAGGCAACAAAATCAACTTCACCTTTCGGATATTAATATCGTTCGTCATGACGTACGGAAGTGTCATGCTCTTCACCGGCTATGCGTTCTACGTATGGGCTACTGCTCCGACATTTGGGACGAATCCCGAATGCAATAATGAAATCAAGTACATCTTTTTCTTCATATCGGTTCGTGCGACAGTAGGGTGGTTGCGGAAGTTGTGGATGGTTGGGTTGGGGGCCACGCTGGGGCTTATGGTTCTCGTTCCTCTGGCTAGTTGCTTGTGTTTGTGTTTTCTAGGGTCTGCCGGCGGTGGAGGGCGGAGCTCCTTACGGAAGAATACGATCAAGTATTCGAAGCCCTTGTACGTCCAACGACCCTCTTCAATTATTATATCTGACGTATCGTTTCCAGAGCGGCAATCTACGGTGTTGTGATGTTGGAGTTGTACGTGCGTCGCGATTTCAGCTCCATCCTATCGTATTCTTATTCCTACTTGTATTTTCTAGGAAAACCGGAACAAGCATTTAGTCGCTGGAGGCGAAGACCAGTGGACGTTCGGGCAGATCATGGCTCTCGTTCAGATTATCAGCACCTTCAACGAGATGCTTCACTTCGTCATAAGCCTCTTCTCGAGATCAGACGAGGACGACGGAGGATTTGGCGACGCGGCACACTTCGAAGATTCCGGTTCAACTAACTCAACACGTGAGTTTTCATGTCTTTTTTTCTAACGTTGGTGCTCATTAATTGAAGCTGGACGGGCCCGACTTCATTTCTTTCGAAGGAGAGGGGGTGAAGGACAATGATGAGCAGGGTAATGGGCTGGAACTGCAGCGGGCTCGGCAAACGCAAGCATATTCGATATGATTGGAAGACAGCCTAGAGGCGATAAAGTTAAAATCTGGAAAAGCTTGTTCCACACGCGGGGCAGTCGTGGCTCATGGTTTACGCCTAGGTCGACTAACGCTGGACCGAGGAAACACTGCAAAAGATGAGGTGCAAGCAAGAGGCGTTGTAGAAACGCGTTATTATGTGGAATAACATTTCTTCCTAATGACGCCTATGGTGTGAATTCCAGAAAGGCACCGCCCTTAGACATTTGACAAGCACGGCGAGATTGAGAAATCTTCAGACGACGCCCGCGACATCCTGCATAATCATATTAATCCTAACACTCATTCGCTCTCAATGATGGGGCGATTCAACGTTATGTACCATGTGCTGTAACAAAATAAGTAGATGAAAATCGATCAGATACAGCTCCCTCCAAGTTACTAAACGAATTCACTGTATTCACGGCCCATCCGTCATCGTCTTCGCCATCTTCACCTTACCTTTGCCGATTTCAATCATTTCAATGATCATCTTCGCCATCATCCTCCTCATCCTCATCCTCTTCTTCGCCATCTTCATCATTTTCAAGCTCTATCCACTGCATTCCGGGCCAGAAATCTTCAGAGACAGTCCAATCAGAGTTAAGCCGCTCCGACCACGTCAGGTTCCTGTGTGTTTGATGGCAGGAGAGCGTGATTATTCCTAAATTCGGGTGTGCTTGTCCCAGACCCTTCTGTAAGCAAGATTGTAGATCGGTTGAGAACTGCCCGAACATCTGATCCCCGAGGTCCAGGAAGTAGAAAATAAAAGTGCACGTCAAGCTCGCCAAAGACTACTAATCGTTTAAGAAATTCGGGACACCGCCACAGCCTCTGTCAATGGATGATCAATGCAAGAATGAAATGAAATAGCCGATAGCTTACCTGTATAGAATTTTCATGGATGGTAAATGTTAAACTTTTCATAAGAATAGAGTCATCCTCTATGAAAACCGGAATCGCCTCCATCATTTCGCTCAGCAAATCGATGTTCTCGCTTGAAATCCCAAGGAGGCAAATTGATAGCTCGTAATATCTGGCCCAGTAACTCGAAGAATCAGTAGGCCACTGCCTTTGCGATTTTAAGATCTCTTGGCATGCTCGGAGCACATTTCCAGGACAATAAAAGGAAGGAATCAGGGTGATTGCAGAGTCGTTATAGAGAGAACAATTTAGCAAAAAAACCAAGGCATTGTGCGACGGCGAGATGGATTCGATGGAGGGCCTTGATTTTTGTCCAAAGATGCGCATCCGAGTACTCGAGGCCGGTGTAATGTATTCCGAGGATTTGTAGATGGGGATTATTGACAATAATCCCATCGAGATCATGGTAATATTCAAGGAATAGCGTATGGAGCCTGAAGTGACCGTCTCTGTATGGCGCCGAATGGTTGTAGGTCAACAATCATGCCACGTGTCATCACTACGACGAACCTGATTACTTCGCTTATTCTCCCCTCGGATAGATCTCCCATAGGAAGATATAAAACGCGAAAGTCGATCAGGTTGGACATCTTTCCAAGGGCCTCGGCGAGCTTGATCAAAACTAACTGAAGCGCTTTGGTGTGGGTGTTATATAGCTCGGTAGTTTCCAGTTCAACGTAAAAAGTCTTCACAATCGACGCTTTCTGTGGGTAAGCGGTCAACGTATGCAACAGCGATCTATCTTCTTTCAACGCCAGTGGAACCCTATTGTCGGATAATATAGCCATTTCGGCTGGCCCTGCACTAAATTCGATGTGGCTGTACAGAACGTGCTCTGCCACATGTCGTAGCGAAATATTTACCCTGGAAAAAACGGCCAAATCTTTAGGTGAGCAGAGTCGCAATATATCAACCTGTATCTCAAGAGGAAGGCCAGCAAGACGCATACTGCTGAGGACGATGGCGTATGAATGCAGAAGCATTGTGCGCGGCAAACTTATTTCCGAGGCCGAGTGAAACGAAGGACTCGGTTTTATTCCGAAACTTGAGCCGCTTTTATTTCCTTTTTGGTAAGCGCCGGTAATTACCGAATAAAACAAATACACGCACATACTAACAAACAGCCTCGGACCTGCCGTGCAACAGCAGCGGCCCATAATCCAAGTTCAGTTTTAACCTCCGCCCGGCTCGCCTCGGATCCAAGGTCACTATGCCAGTGTTGGATGATACCAGCTCCTTTCACGTTCAATAATCTGCATTGCAACAGTAATCGGTATAATCACAACAGGAGGGAGAAAAGCGCTTTCTATGCATATAATACAACCACTGACACGACTCGGTATGACGGTCCGTATCGGACAATATCTAATTACATTTAATTATCATTGTGATCTACCGTGATCCGCCGTGATCCGCCGCGATCGAGCGTGAATCGGCGTGATCCGTCGTGATCTATCATGCCCCGCCGTGCTTCATCGTGCATACCCATCGTGCATGCCTGTCGTGACCTTTCGATCATCGTAGCCCTTCAGGTCACTCCGATCCCGGTACATGTTGAGGAAAATCTTGACACTGAGGGTCACCCAGTGAGCTGGCGGTCGGCAGTAGCACCTTGCATATCGACCAATACCTATTCACTGTGCTCGTTGTTCATCGTTACCGGAAAAATAATATGGCAATGCCCACCTGACATCCCCCAGCCGTGTGACTATAGCGGCAAAAGTAAAACAGAGTAGCGCCGTGACAAACAGAAAAATTCCCTTCCCCTCTCTTCCTCGTTTCTTCGTCATGCCCATAACCACCTCTGTCGCTGAGCTGTTTCCTCTCATCCCTCGTGATCGTTGCACACAATGCACGACAGTGTGCGCGGGTGCCACCTTTGGACAAGTAAGTGATTTCTATGCTTCCCAGTCTATGAGCACACCTTATCTTGCTTAGTTCTTTGTTCAACGTCATGAACCAATAAACGCTACGGAGCTTTGCGGTTGCGGCCACCCTTACTGGCAGCATTATATCACCCAACCGGCGATTCGATTGGCTCCTAATGCATCGAGTGTGTCAGCCGTAGCTCGTGGTAACTGTCAAGCGACTGGATGTGGAGGCTTCATTCCTTTGGTAACGATCAATACAACACAAGTTTTCATCTGAATAATCAACACTTACAGTCATCAATGTCCACAACGATGACCTTGCAAACTCTTTGCGCTTGTGGCGCACCTTATCTTCAGCATACTCGGGACATACCAGAGTCAGTCCATAATTCTCTTTCTTTCACGACAGCAGACTCACCTTTTGTTTATCTCTAAGTGTGGCTCCTCCACCCCGAATATCAAATACCCACGCCGCGCCTGGCCATCTCACTCCAGCCCAAATTGAGACGCCTCTACCTGCGCTACCCACAGGTGTCACGACTGGAATCCCAACACCACTCGCCGCGGTACGCACAGTTGGGACGTACAGCCCTGCATTTGTCACCCCTGTTGCATCATCACTTTCTGCATCTCAGCAGCGTCAAGTTTCTGCCACTAGGACCCGCCGCGCCGGCACGAGTGGTTTTGGATACAATCCAAGCCAGGTCCAACACCCGGCCCACCCACCACCATCCCTTCAAGAAAGGGCAAAAGGACAATGGCGATGCCCTTGCCGTCGAAACTTAAATGTGCAATAATACCTTTCGCGGTATTCAATCAATTGTTAATTCTTTAGATCAGATGTACTTACGAATTTAACCGTTTAGAACCGACCAACTCTGAGACTCCCTGTCCTCCGAATATGTTCCGCCTTACTGACATCCAACGTGATCAGTTGCTTCCGCAGCTTGCGAAGTGGAACCTTGTCATCCCACTTACGGAACCAGAACAGTCAGAAACTATATGGGAAGTACTTGATGAAACTATTACTCACCATCTCCAGGCGGCGCATAATATTACTATCGAACAACCTCCTGCTTTGCAGGACATCCCTACTTCAACCTTTCATGGTCCTCTGCCAGCCGCGCGTACCAACAAAACGGAATCAGCAATTATACCCCGTCGACGCCCCCCAGTATGCTTTTTCGTTTAATTTTGCAGGGGCTAGCATGGCCCGATCCAATCGAGGAAGGCTACGGTGTGTTTTTTGTCGGTCAGTTATTCCATTTTACTACCTCATCCAAGGCTGAATCAACCTACCCCCATCAGCTCCCCGTAAAAACCACCTCCGAGGGCCACTACCAGAATCAAGTGATCTCAGCCACCATCCCTG
>WION01000415.1:0-46356 GCA_015039365.1 Amanita rubescens
GTTGTATCCAACTACACGAGCAGTTCATATGTGTCTCATACCACATACCTTTAGATGCCACAAGCACGATTGTGGCCATTCATGACAGTCAACACAAGACCAAATGTGAAAGGTTGCATGGTACAGTGTTCCAATATTGGCATTCCAACATCCTACCTTTGGTTTTGGGTATGAAGCTGAAGCTAAAAAACCATATTAAAAGCTCACTGGCACCTCTGACACCTCCACCTTCTACACGATAACAGAGGGACACCACACTGTTGTTCAAAGAGTCACTTAATCAAACTGCTTAGTACTTTACCAGAGTCAACTATAAGGTACACTGCATTCAATCATTTCTTTACACTACTGCATGATAGCTGAGGCTCAACTATAAAAGCCTGACATTCCTCATTGCCACTATGACACAATTGATTAATGTGAATGGGTATCTGAATCCCCATCAGGCCTTCCTGTCTGTGTCCTGTCAACTTCAGCGGGCTTGAACATTTCCCTGAAGTGAATTGTGGTTGGATGCTGGGATCCCATCTTAGCTTCCATCAATTGGACAGCTTGAGAAAGTAAATCATTACCCTCATTCAACCTTCCCTGTTTCCTATATGTAAGTGCCAGATTAGCCATGCTGACAGAGTGTCTGGGTGCTCTGAACCAAGTTTTTCTTGCCTTGCCTCCATGACTTCTACAAAAAGCTTCTCTGCCTCATCCCACCTCCCCTGGTTCCTGTATGTGGATGCTAAATTAGCCAAGCTGCTAAGAGTGTCTGGGTGATGTGATCCAGCTTTTCTTTCCTTGCCTCCATGACTTCTACAAAAAGCTTCTCTGCCTCATCCCACCTCCCCTGGTTCCTGTATGTGGATGCTAAATTAGCCAAGCTGCTAAGAGTGTGTGGGTGATGTGATCCAAGCTTTTCTTTCCTTGCCTCCATGACTTCTACATCCAGCTTCTCTGCCTCATCCCACCTCCCCTGGTTCCAGTATGTGGATGCTAGATTAGCCATGTGGGTAAGAGTGTCTGGGTGATGTGATCCAAGCTTTTCCTGCTTGTCTCCATGACTTCTACCTCCAGCTTCTCTGCCTCATCCCACCTCCCCTGGTTCCTGTATGTGGATGCTAAATTAGCCAAGCTGCTAAGAGTGTGTGGGTGATGTAAACCAAGCTTTTCTTTCCTTGCCTCCATGACTTCTACAAAAAGCTTCTCTGCCTCCTCCCACCTCCCCTGGTTCCTGTATGTGGATGCTAAATTAGCCAAGCTGCTAAGAGTGTCTGGGTGATGTGATCCAAGCTTTTCTTTCCTTGCCTCCATGACTTCTACATCCAGCTTTCTCTGGCCTCATTCCACCTTCCCTGGTTCCAGTATGTGGATGCTAAATTAGCCAAGCTGCTAAGAGTGTCTGGGTGATGTGATTCCAAGCTTTTCTTTCCTTGCCTCCATGACTTCTACCTCCAGCTTCTCTGCTCATCCCACCTCCCCTGGTTCCTGTATGTGGATGCTAAATTAGCCAAGCTGCTAAGAGTGTGTGGGTGATGTAACCAAGCTTTTCTTTCCTTGCCTCCATGACTTCTACATTCAGCTTCTCTGCCTCATCCCACCTCCCTTGATTCCAATATGTGGATGCTAAATTAGCCAAGCTGTTAAGAGTGTGTGGGTGATGTGAACCAGCTTTTCTTCCTTGCCTCCATGACTTCTACCTCCAGCTTCTCTGCCTCATCCCACCTCCCTGATTCCAGTATGTGGATGCTAGATGAGCCATGCTATTCAGAACAAGGGGATGCTTTGGTGCAAGACTTGCTTTCTGCCTTTCCAACATCCACATCCTTAGCTTTTCCATTTCATTCCAGTTCCCAACACGATGGAATACAAGTGAAAATCGATCACATTCATCATAGTAGAAATTGTCAAGATTTAGCTGTGCTGCCTGATTATTCATTGTCCTCATGTGTGGTGCAAGTAACTGACAATATTCATAATTGTCAATCTCATAGTCCAACTCCACAGAACAGGCTAGAAATGCCTTTGCCATAAGAAGCTGGTGTACAATGTCCATGTTTGGCACTCTATTCCTGCTCCAAGCATGCACTAAAGGGTGGACTGAATAAACTTTCCCAGTGCTCTTAATCAGAGAAAATGACAGCAGCACTTGAATTCCTAATTGAAATTGCATTTTATTCCATTCCCCATTCTCATCCAAGAACAACACCTTAGAGTTTAACATTGTTATTGAAAGTGGGAGACCAGATTCCTCTTCTTCATCAATGTTCCTCTTCTTGTAGTTCTCTGCAGCATTTCTGAACAACTCTTCTGGTATATTCTCATGATGCAAAAATGCAATTATCTGATGTAGTGCAAGTGCACTCTCAGCTGCTATAGCTTCAGGATTTGTTTTTTTTGCAGCTCTTGCTTCAATTTCTTTCATTGAGATTTTCCCAAGTTCCATAGGTGCATGATCCATAATCAGATGCTCCTTTGAATAAAGGATTAGACATTAATTCATCATGATTCTTGGCATATAATTCCAGGTAATCATCAAGGGGGGATTTACAAGCTAGCATATATGCCCCAGCTTGGTCAATTGCAAGTGGAATGCCTCCCAGCTTGGAAATAAGTTGTTTTCCCTTTGTTTGCATATTCTCTGATCTGTAATCCAGCCTGGCTGATTTTGACAGCAGAGATAGTGCCTCCTCTTCTCCCATTTCAAGAACCTCCATTAAATTCTCTGTGATTCTCATCAATTCCAAATTCCTGCTTGTTATCAAGATATTTCCTTCATCTCCAGGAGGAAGGAACTTTTCTACTATTTGGTATCCACCATCTGCATTATCATATATCATCAACCAATTCAACCTCTTAGAAATCCACTTGAGAGCAGATCCAGCTGAAGAGGCAGCTTCAGCAGTGGCACTATTTGCCTGAGCAATTTGCTTGAGTCTGAGGTCAATGGTACTTTCTGAAGAAGCATCAATCCAAAATATGTCAGAAAACCTGTGTAAGATACTCAATTATGTAGCTATGTAAAGTGTCTAGTAGCACTCACAAAGTTTCATGTTTTTCAATGAATTTAAGGCAAATCTGGGTCTTGCCAATACCTCCCATACCATGCAAAAGAAATGACTTCCTTTGTCCTGTAGTACTCAAGCCAAAATAATCCTTTAGTCTCTCTAAGTATTTACCACGACCTGTAAACATAGTGCTGGAATGCTTCAGGGGAGGCAAGGGTGGTAGCATATCAGGAGATACAGCTGGGTGATGGCCAGAGATTGTTTGCTAAAATCATGATAATTGATATCATCACACTAACCCAAAGTTACATACATAGTAGTTCCCATGGATCCCAAACAACTGGCTACCTGTGACAATAACATTCTGAGCTCCAGTGAGCAAATTGCCACCTGAGCTGGCCACAATTGGAAAGGTGGGTTGGTTGTCCCCTATAATGTGGTTTTGGTTACTCATGGTTCTGTGGGAGTGTGGTTGTCAAAGAGAAAGAGCGATCGTAACGATCGTCACACGTCACGCTTCACGTTTGGCGAAGCAAAAACCCACGGCATGGTCCGTTCACTCTCCACATCTACATTTCCTTTCCGTAGGGCGGCAGAGAGTTCAATACCGAGATTGGCTCTGGATCACTTTGATTTTGATCACACTTTGGTGGCCCTCCATGACTATTGTCGTCTCGTTTGCCTTGTCCCAAGTACAAGTCCTGAAGAGTTGCTATGGTAGAAGCACTCCAGGCAATCCAAGCAGCCGGAATCATGTAAGACGGTGGCGGAGAGAGTGGCGTAAGGCAGTCAAGTCCGCTTGGATCAGAAAGCACTATGCACTGGAGCGACCTCTAGTCGCTTACGGTCACGTACGACAAGTAGGAGTCGAGTCGCAAAACTGTATATCACCAAAGTATAGTACCCCAAATTCAAGGAGCCGCACCCCATCTTCAGTACCGCATTTCACGGCGCCCCGCGCCATGGCCAGCAATCACATCCATGATCCACCAGGTATATGCGCGGGAGAACCTCTCCCCGCCATTTGATAATCTCCTTGTGTCCGGGATACAACCAATACACTTTTTTTGCGCTTCACTGCACGCCGTCAGCGTAAGTACAACAAACAAGCGAGAAAACGTAGACGTACTTTATAGACCTGATATTCGAAGACTTAATCGTCTGCTCCGCCTCGTATTCTGAGCATTGGCTTGACAAGTAAAATGTCAACCAATCTGTTTTTGGAGCATGTACGTACTTACTCTGTGCGGCAATTCGATGTATGGCGACTCGCGAGTTGCCAGCGGTGCAGTTTCTGCTTCAAACGAGAGACGAGGAGGTTGGCGAGGTCTGCGCAAAACGTAGTTACGCGTGGAGGCAGTGGAGGCAGTGCTGCCAAATCCGAATCGGGTAATAATTTCCCTGTCCAGCTTCCTCTCTCTTTATAAAGAGATGAACTGACTAAACTGTTATAGTTTCGAGGATGTGAAGCTTGGAACCCAAAATAATGAATCCGGAGAATTTACGTCTGAACGACAGACAGGCATTCTCGTCTGCGGTGAGCTGGCTTCAGTGTAGGTGTTACTAATCCCTCTCCGGATCCTCCATCCTTCCGCCTTGATAATCAACATACATGACAGTGGCGCTTTAACGCGAAGATTCGGCTTCGAACCAACCTCCATGGCTGCCGTTGTTTTATCCGACTCGAGCCACGATATTCCATGCGTGGCTCAGCAAACACGAACATTGCTAGAAACACTCTAGCGGCCATCCTGCGAACAAGATGCTGGAGTACAGAATCCGCAGGGATAATGCGATGACCACCTGCGCCAGATGAGCCTCTATTCAAAACGCTCAAAATGATGCATGACGTTTCCGCTATCCGCGTCAAAGGTACAATCTGTCCGGTACAAAACAAACTAGTCCGTTGCTGACTACCACCGAGATATCATCGTTGTCCTTCCTCATACCTTCTTCATTCCTGATACCACCAAACGGATTGCTATTGGAATCGGCGGTGCGGGATAGGAAGATGAGGTGGCGGTGGTGTAAGACCGTGGCGACGGGGGTCGATGAAAAGGGCAGGACTCAAGCACGCCCTAAGCTCCCACCCTAACCTTTTCTTCATAAACGGCATCTTGAAGAACAATCTCACCGCCCACAAAATCAGGTACCTCCTCCATCCATGCCCCAACGCACCCAATGTCGCCATAAATCCCATTGTTCGCTTCGTCATATAGACGTTTTGAGCGCTACGTTCAGGCCACATCGATCCACACCTTTCAAACGTTTATCAGCCGATGAAGGATCATGTAGAGCGAGAGCGAGGGGACGATGAACAGTGCACTGCCAGCGCATATGCCTATCCGACTACAAGACCATACCCCATAAACACCAATTACAACTCCATATGCGCCAGTTATGGGTACTTTTAGCGGATGATGAAGACACAAGCGCAAGATTACACTACAGCTGGCTATGCCCTACAACATGCTATGGGCGCCGCGGGGCCTAAGCGAGGATCCAAAAAAAAGCACGGGGCAATGGGTTGATGAGAATGATGATGCAATACTGGAGATTGAAGAGACCGAGGGAGGTAGCAATAATGGTTCATTATGTATGAACCTTTCCAAGCACTGGAGTTTCTTTGCGTAGGATATGAAGAAGGCGACAAACGCGTCATCGATAAAATGGATACCCGAGATTTTTCATTCCCCTCGTCGTACAAAAGGTGAGATCGACTCAGCTCTTTCCCCTTCCGATTTCTTTTTTCTGACGCCGTTCGTTCTGGCCACAGCTCGCGAGTATATGCGAACAAAAGTACTCGTTTACTTAATAACGAAAAATGACTCTTATTACCTTCCCATAAAATCGCGGACGAATTTCGGTCTTATATCGAACGACCCTTGGAAAAAAAGTGTTTAGCGAGGTGCGTTGAGGAGTGGTCATACTCACACCGTCCTTACGGCCTCCACGTTTCAAAAACAAACTCGGGAACGGACTCGGGAATCAACCAAGACCTGGGTTCGTTATATATCGTGTTGTTCCACCCCGACCCGTTTGCCGTCACTAAAGAGTTTTGGCAGCATACAGGGTTAGGAGTGTCAATTCGGTTCGCAGAGAGGTTTCTTTCGATCAAGATCAGGATTTTAGACGACAGTGGTGGTGGTGCGGCGGCGGCGGCTGCAGCCACCAACGAAAAGATGGAAGTGGATTGTTTCCAAAACGCGGATGGTGGGGGCAGTAAGAGACACCATCGGCATTATTCATCCAGCAAAGGCGCGAACGTGTTCGGTTTCGGTTTCGGTACTAGTCCGAACACTCGGAGGAGGGTTTCCATCTCGGGAGGTGCGAATGGATCTGGAAGCAGGGAGAACCCAGAGGCCGGCGAATTGGGTGCAGATTGTCAGACTTACCTCGAAGAGCGGTACGGTTGTAATCTCCCCTTGTGCGGCGCTGCGTCTGCAAAACGGGCACTTCATCGGGGGTTGGTGGGTGTTTTGATCAAGGATTCGCTTGGAGGGGGCTGTGTCGACGGGGAGGTGGTGGGTTCGAGTTCGAAGGTGGCAGAGGGGGATGTGTATCTCTTCCCGAGTGGGATGGCGGCGATTTGGACGGCCCATCAGTGTTTGATGGGTGTTCGAGACCTCGAAGCGAAGAGCGTTTGTTTTGGGTGGGTATATGATCGCGTTTCGTGAAGCCTTCACGCTGATTTTCCCCAGCTCATCTTCCACAAAGAACTTTCAATTGCCACCCTTGGAAGATGGGATGGAGAGCAAAGAGGTTGTACTCGGTTACATCATCGACAACAAGTTCGTGCGCAAGTTCTTGCTGAAAAGGACTGTATGATGTCACAACATCAGAAGGCCCCTTCTGGCGACATGTGAAAGCATCTATCGCGCGGCGAGCTGCTAGGGAGGCCGGATGTGCAATAGCCATTCTGAATGTCAACCTACCAGGGAAGAGCAGAGCGAAAGAAGAGGCGATTATTGTCGCTCTTTACAGGCGTGGTCCCACATCTTCTGACACTTACCTTCCCACTGCCCGTCGGATGGCCAAGTTCAAGGCGCAGCCGTTCTTAGATGCCGATGATGACCCCAAATGGCATATTTTGAAATGAGGTTCGCATATTTACCTCTTCGTCGCATAGGTGTTGCTTACGAGCAACATTCAGTGTATTATTGCCCAAACCTTACCGGTTCGTAGTACAGCTCTAATCGTATGATACGTGCCGTTCGATTCATATATTTTTTACGTATTGATATGACTCGTGCGATGCTAGCCTTCCCTCAGGCACCGTGTCTGAACTCTACTTGTCCCCTATCTCCATGCAAAGGAGCCCGCTGCAGTCGCAGCACACGGAGTAGTAACGGGATGTGATAGTGCAGTACCAGTGCTCAGCGCTCAGCGATTGTGGACGGAGTACGTGACGCGTGACAATGAGTGCCACCGTGGCAAAGCATATTCTTCAAGCTTCACCGTCCACCTAGCGATAGGTGAAATGTCGGCGACGGATATACCGTGAGCCTCCGTGCGTGTAGTAAAGGGATCCACGCTTATTTCCACCCAGCTCGTCTTCCACCCCAAGTGCAACTTCACGGCCCTTCATTTCGTCTTCCAAGGGCGGCAATTGAAAGATCGGTTACCTCATTGACGACAATTTCGTGGAGAGGTTCTACCAGAATCAGGCACGCAGTAAAGGACTGGATGATGACAAAGCATTGAAAGGCCCCTTTAAGCGATATGTGAAAGCGACTATCGCGCGGCATGCCGCTTGGGTGGCGGGATCTTCAATAGCAATTCTGGATGTCAGCCTACCAAGAGACAGCGGCGGGAAAGAAGCTGCGATTTTTGTCTCTTTTTACATGCGGGGTCGCACATATGTTGACAAGTACCCCCCCACTACCGGCGAACTGGCCAAGTTCAAGGCGCGTCTGTTCTTAGCTGCGGATGATAATCCGACATGGCGTATAATGAAATGAGGTCCGCATACTTATCTCTTCGTCACGTCCGTGTTGCTTACGAGCGTATAGGTGTATTATTGCCCAAATCTCATTGGTTGGTAGTGAAGTAGTTCGATTACGTACAGTCTGATACACTGATGCTTCCAGTCCTGTTGATGCCGTTCAATTTGTTGTTTTCACGACACTTACGGTGCTCAAGTTAAAGTTACCAGATCAAGTTGGAATTGCTGATGATCGATTTCCGTTGCTTGATTTTGGACTATAGTTTGCACTGGTGCATTCTCCGCCAAGTCCGAATACTGAGCTGAGAGGCGCGGCAAGCTTAAGGTTAATTGTAAATTTCCCTCCTCTTGTCCTTCAAAACTAGCATCTGACAATCCACAAATGGCAATACATATAACACACTAAATTGTACAAGAAAAAACCACGTTATATATCGTACAAACGAGATGGCGACAGTAACGGCCGGTTCCGAGAGGAAGTGGCATAGCTTGACTTGGCTTATACATATAGGCACATCTGAACAAGTAAATCGGTGCGGAATTAATTAAGGTACGATCACTTACATTAGGGGAATACAGAGTTGACGAACCGCTACAGTTGCGCGCAGCCGCAACGACTAATTTCAAAGCGCAGTAGGAACCACGCTAACTATCGAATCACAGTTCCGAAATGATCGGGTCGGAGTTTACAATTCCGCAACGCGCGAACCCCACTGCATTGCGGCGAGGCCACTCAGGACAGGTATCCGCAGTCCCCGCGAGGTCCGCTTCCGAAACGGTCGATTCGTCAACTTTGCACCACCCTAATGTCGGCGCCGGATACACAGTGAGCGTCTGCGCACAGTGCAGAGGAATGTCATTCACACTGATTCCCCCCAGCTCATCTTCCACCAAGTTCTTTCCATCACCACCCTTGGAAGATGAAATGAAGAGCCGAGAAGTTGTACTCGGTTACCTCATCGACGACAAGTTCATGCAAAAGTTCTTCCTGAATCGGGCACGAAGTAAAGGACTATATGATGTCGAAACATCAGCAGGCCCCTTCAGGCGACATGTGAAAGCGTTTATAGCACGGCATGCTGCTCAGGAGGCCGGATGTCCAGTAGCAATTCTGAATGTCAGCCTACCAAGAGAGAGCGGGGTAGAAGAAGAGGCGATTATTGCCGCTTTTTACAGGCGTGGTCCCACATATTCTGACACGCACCGCCCCACTGCTCGTCGGATGGCCAAGTTTAAGGCGCAGCTGTGCCTAGATGCTGATGATGATCCTACATGGCATATATGTTGAAATGAGGTGCGCATATTTTATCTCTTCGCCGCATGCGTGTTGCTTACTAGCACATTCAGTGTATCATTGCCCAGACCTCAAGTTCGATCACGTCAAGTTCCAATACACTCAGACACTATTCACTGGTGCCGTTCAATTTGTTGTTTTACGTATTAGTATTGTAGCATTACCCCTCACGGCTTCCTCCCCATTCAATATAAACTACAATCAATGGTGAATCGTGATTCCTCCAGATTGCATTAGTTTTTGCCCTATGAAAGAGGCGGCGTGAGTCAGGGACGACCTCAGTATTTTAGCAGTTGCAGCACGCGTTCACCATCCCCTCCGCTCGCACTGGACTAGAATATCTCTCATCGTCTCTTCCATCCCCTGATAATGTAACCCTAGAACCCTTGCCGCCTTGGATCTATCAAACCCAACGTAATATGGCTCTTTCTTCCCCGACCCTGGCTCACCAACAGGCAGAGGGTTAGTTGTACCAGATGCACGAGAGGGAATCGCAGACGATGCGATTTGATTAGCCACATCGCCTGCCTCAAGTACAAATCAGCTCCGGATTTCGAGATCGTTTTCCCACTCACGATAATCTTGCCAACGAAAATTAACTGGGAACGCACTTCAGATTTGGCATTCTACTGCTCAGGTTCGCATTTTATTCACGAGCACAAACGATAAACCGCTCCCCAGCCGCTTCAGGGACAATCAATGCTTTCACCATCGCTTCAGAAACGTGCCCGGGGTAATTGAGGCCTAACTTACCCCAAAGACCCATGGGATGTTTCAAATCTGGAGAGTATTCTGAGCATTGGCTTGACAAGTAAAATGTCAACCAACTCCTCCGATTCTGTATTTGGAACATGTACGTACTTACTCTGTGCGGCATTTCGAGAATCGGAATTCGACGTATGGCGACTCGCGACGCTCTTTACAGGCGTGGTCCCACATCTTCTGACACTTACCTTCCCACTGCCCGTCGGATGGCCAAGTTCAAGGCGCAGCTGTTCTTAGATGCTGATGATGACCCCAAATGGCATATTTTGAAATGAGGTTCGCATATTTACCTCTTCGTCGGATGGGTGTTGCTTACGAGCAACATTCAGTGTATTATTGCCCAAACCTCACCGGTTCGTAGTACAGCTCTAATCGTATGATACGTGCCGTTCGATGGTTTCCGTTGCTTGATCTTGGACTATAGTTTGCACTGGTACATTCTCCGCCAAGTCCAAAACGAGCGAATACTGAGCTGAGAGGTACGGCAAGCTTAAGGTCGGTTGTAAATTTCGCTCCTCTTGTCCCCAAAAACTAGCAGCTCCAATTCACAAATGACAACATATATAACACACTAAATTGTACAAGAAAAAACCACGTTACATATCGTGCAAACGAGATGGCGACGGTCACGACCTTGCGGTTCGAGGACTTGGCTTATACATATAGGCACATCTGAACAAGTAAATCGGCGCCAGCATTAATATTAGGGTATAACGATCACTTACATCATATTATTGTTGCATTCCAGTGGGGCGATTCTTCTTCTGAGCGTCTGCCCACTTCTTCATCAGCTTATTGATTCCACCACGGACATCGTTGATCGCCTTATTCGACGTCGTTGATCCTGTAACCATGACATCCGCCCATGGTAGACTGGCATTAAGACCTGCCCCAGCGATTTTCTCAAGATCTGATTGTATATGCAACTCCAATAATTCCGTCGAATTATTTCCTCCGAGTCCTCCGAGATCATCATTATCATTCCTACCAGTCAGATGCTTCCAGGTCATTTCAAATGTAGGAGAGATACATTGCACGTCTTCTGACTGCGCCGGCTGAACAAGGTCTTCATCCTCACCCTCCTCGAGAGCCTTTTCAAATTCAAGTCTTTCGGCTTGTTGCTGAGCGACTCGGACTTTGAGTTCATCAAGTTGTCCCGAGGAGTCACTGAGTTCTTCCTGATCACAGGTTGTATCGGATATGAGCACTTCAATCTGCTCGCGTGAGGCAGATACGTATGTCCAAAATGGTCCACATGCGGCGAGTAGGAAAATTTCTGTCGTGTCATCTTCTTTATGAAGGGCAACGAACGCCTGTCGCTGAACTTGACTGATAGCTGTCTGCATTTTTTCGAGAAGATCGCACCAGCCATCTGATCCAAACTCCATACTCTGTTCCATATATGCTCGTCTCGGGGAACGCTTCAACTCGCAAAGCAGTAGCCATACATCCGTGTCTTCGCCTATTCTGGCAATCCCGAGGTCAGGGAACAGCGTGATAAATTGACCCTTGCCCCCCGTTATGCTCCGGTCAGGGTCCAGTGGTTTTGGGGTCAACCAGACTGGTTGTTCCTGAAAGCATACAAGATTCGTATATTTGGCAGCCATTCGATCCAACCACACAAAGTACACGGGTTTCCAAAGCGCTTCCAAGTTGCGAGGATTTGATGTGTATTTGAGTGCCCGGCGAAATAAGAGCCCAAAGAAGTGAAAAAGTTTCTTGTTGAGATAAAAGGGACCATCATACGAGAGCGTAATCTTGTCCTGGAATAGTCAATGTTTTCAGGCGATCTTTAATCAAAAGTGGCACCGTTCATACAATCGTAAAGTGATCCACACTGCTCTCATGTGCAATCTCGTCGTCAGACCTATGTTTCATGATTTGTTCGGGGGGATGGCTCAAAGAAAATGTGAGAACTGTGTGCTCGAGCGGTCAGTTCTGGGTTTGGGAGAGTGAGAGATTGAAGAGCGTACCAGATGATAGGAATGCCGGCCGATGACTCAGATGACAGAGGATAACGTTGGAATGACTTGGAAATGGCAAAAAAAAGAGGGCGCGTGAGGACAGATGTCAGACAGAGGTAGATGGTCGGCAAGTTTAAGTACATGGGGGTTGTCATCCTTCCATTGTTCTCCTTTGCCGAATTTTCCAAATGGAGGTACCGATTCAGAGCATCAGGAAGGCGTCTCGTAATTGGCAATAGTCTAGGAATGAACAGGGATAATAAGGATGGCAAACAAAAAGAATCAGGTCTTAATAGAGAAGGAATAGTAAGTAAGGTTGCCCGGTGGGAGGCTGACACCCTGAGTGCCAGGTTTCGTTGATCAATGAATAGTAATAGTAGTAGTTGCTAGTATCGTACAAGATGGGAAAATGCTTCTGCAAATAATAAACTTATTTTTTGTTGCTTGGTCGAATTACCGTCATCATTAGTTGAACGAGTAGTAGCAGGAAGTGCCGCTCGTCTGCAAGGTCGATGCCACGAAGTTCGTGACGCGTGACAGCGTGACAGTTCGACTATACAAAGAACTGGCAGAACTTGTTCTGTCTTCATTGCCATCCACAGTAATAAGTGAAATGTCGGTGACGGATACACAGTGAGTCTCCCCGCACAATGCAGAGAAAGGTCATTCACGCTCATCCTCCCCAGCTCATCTTCCACCAAGAACTTTCCATTGCCACCCTTGGAAGACAAAATGATGAGCCGAGAAGTTGTACTCGGTTACCTCATCGACGACGAGTTCATGACCAAGTTTTTCCTGAATCAGGCACGCAGTAAAGGACTGTATGATGCCGCAACATCAGCAAGCCCCTTCAGGCGATATGTGAAAGCGTTTCTCGCACGGCATGCAGCTCAGGAGGCCGGATGTCCAATATCAATTCTGAATGTCAGCATGCCAAGAGAGAGCGGGGCGAAAGAAGAGGCGATTATTGCCGTTTTTTACAGGCGTGGTCCCACATATGCTGACACGTACCCCCCCACTGCCCGTCAGATGGCCAAGTTCAAGGCGCAGCTATTCTTAGATGCTGATGCTGATCCTAAATGGCATATATTGAAATAGGTCCGCATATTTATCTCTTCGTCGCACGTGTGTTGCTTACGAGCACGTTCAGTGTATTATTATCCAAATCTGGTAGTGGAGTAGTTCGATTATGTACAGTTCTGATAGTATCGGGGCGTTCAATTTGTTATTTTATGTGTTATTAGTATGATTCCCATGCGATGCTCGCAATAAGTGAAATGTGACTACACATGCAGTGCAAAGAAAGGGTATTCATGTTCATTTCCACCCAGCTTGTCTCCCACCAAGATTTTTGAATCGCCGCCCTTGGATGACGAAATGAAGGGCCGAATAGTTGCAGTCGATTACCTCGTCGACGACAATTTCATGCAGAAGTGAGTCTTCCTGAATCGGGCACGCGGTAATAGACTGGAGGATGACATAGCATTAAAGGCCCATTCAAGCGATTATCGCGCGGCGCGCCAGTGCTCAGGCAGGCAGCATGTCCAATAGCATGAATGTTAACCTACCAAGAGAGACCGAGCCAAAAGAAGAGGCGATTTTTGTAGGCATGGTCCTAGATATACCGAAACGTACCCCTCTTACTACCTGAACTGGCCGAGTTCAAGGCGTATCCGTTCTTAGACGCGAATGTCAAAGGCGCGAGTCTTTACTCCCCCTGCAGTCGCAGCACACGTTCACCATCCCCGCCGTTCGCACTGGACTAGAATGTCTCTCATCGTCTCTGCCATCCCCCGATAATGTAACCCTAGAACCCTTGCCGCCTTGGATCCATCAAACCCAACGTAATATGGCTCTTTCTTCCCCGACCCTGGCTCACCAACAGGCAGAGGGTTAGCGGTACCAGATGCACGAGAAGGAATCGCAGATGAGGCGATTTGATTAGCCACATCACCTGCCGCAAGTACAAATCAGCTCCTGAATTCGAGATTGTTTTCCCACTCACGATAATCTTGCCAACGGAAATTAACTAGGAATGCGTGTCAAATTTGGCATTCTACTGCTCAGGTTCGCATTTTACTCACGAGCACAAACGATAAACCGCTCCCCAGCTGCTTCAGGGACAATCAACGCTTTCACCATCGCTTCAGAAACGTCTTTGATATCAACACCTCCATAACCTAGAGAAGCGAGCTGGTTTGCCTCTTCTGTCCTATCATTCTCGGGTCCTATCACCATCTCGTAAAAGTGCCTCATGGACAGGTTTAAATCTTTTGGTTTTGGAACAGGATTAGAAGTTAGCTGTGAACGGATGGTGCATTAGCCGCCCGGGGTGCAATTGAGGCCTAACTTACCCCAAAGACCTATAACGATATAATTAGTTCATGGGATGTTTCAAATCTGGAGAGGATATGCGCACATATGCAGGGAGGATGGCCACCATGTCCCAATTGACGTCCTTCTGGTGTTCCCTGTAAAAAGCCCACGCAGCTACGCGCTTGTGTCAGTCGCTTTCCACGAAAGCAACTTGCAACCCAGTTACCCTTCTCCGAGAGCGTCTTTGATGCGGAATACTTGTCTGCACCCATCGCCCCTTTCCCGAGCCGCTCCACTTGCCTCACGGACTCGTCGTTCCAATCATTTTCAGTGAACCTTTTAGGTTCTCCACTTGAACGAGGGTGCGAAGCAACCCCAGCAATCGAACCAACAACAACGACGCGCTTTATTGCAGGGCTGCAACAGGGTCAATGGGGTCGGGTCGACACAAAGACATGATAGACCTGGCAAATGCACGCACACTTTGAGAGCGCTCTTCAATATCCCGAGTGTACCTTTCACGGCAGGCCCGATAATCTCTGATGGCATTAACTTTTACCAACGCCTCTATAAAGAAAAAAAACGACCGCACCGTCTGGATCCTCAAGATTAAACGTAACCGGCGAGGACGTATGCTCAATCGCATCTACGCCTTTTATAACCTCGTCAAATGCTCCTTCCTGTAGACCGCCACCACGGTCAGCAATCCACTCGGACCTCGTCAAAACCCACACACCTTTTGGATATCTTCAACAACAACCAGTTCAAACTTATCCTTATACTCTTTGAAGAGGTCTTCAAGCCATAGATTCTTCTCCTTCGACCTAACGGTAGCGCGAACAGCGAACCCCTGGTCGAGTAGGGCACGAATGGCGCCAACACCGATGTAGCTGTTTCCGCCTGTAACGAGAATTCTGGAGCCTGGTTGGACAACTGGCATAGTGTCTGGTTGTGCGTTGAGTCGAGGTCTCGGATGTATTTTATTTCGAGCATCAGTTTGGAGTCGGGGCCCCACTTCTATTAATGACATTGATCACGTCAATCTTGACGGCCAAGTACACTCCAAGCACGCGCGATAATACCGCGTTGAGAACCCAATGGGGTTGCTATATGTGATGACGCATACGACTATTACAGTACTGTGGGTGTATTTCGACGGGGCCCGAGTCGTATTGCCGAATGGCGGGATGCGAAATGCGCTGTAGGCAAGAATAGATCAGCTACGGGTCAACCACAGGCACAGGCACAAA
Source organism: Amanita rubescens (assembly GCA_015039365.1). Classification (NCBI taxonomy): domain Eukaryota; kingdom Fungi; phylum Basidiomycota; class Agaricomycetes; order Agaricales; family Amanitaceae; genus Amanita; species Amanita rubescens. Next base: position 15,531 of record WION01000415.1, read on the forward strand.
GCTTCCAAAAATCGTTCCCTCATCACGAGAAGCGGCTGTATCATTTATTGTACAAAAGGTGTTTGGGTAACATTACACTGGAGCGATATGCAACGGAGAGACGTGAAAAAATCTGCACGTACCTTGTATCAACAACGAATGCCACGTTGGATCGTTATCCAACAACAGATAATCCTTGAACTTTTGAAGTTGACCTGGGTGGTGGTTAAAATATACGGGGGCTTGTAAGAGGCAAAATAAGCAAAGACTATCTCTCCAGATGGGTCCTTCCGGCACCCCGCGCGTCGAAATACTGGTCAAATTCGCTGAAATCTTGTTTCTTCGAGTACCAGTTCCTATCGATGTAACCCGAATACAGATTTTCGGTCCTTCATCTCGACTGGCACCTCGGCCACGTGAACCTTAGTGGAAGATGAGCTGGGCGGACGTGAGCGTGAATGCACCTTCTGACTGGAGTTGAACTTACGGAGAACATGTGGCTGACATGTCTCTTGTAGTTCCTTGGTGAACGATAAACTGTAAGGCTCACAATATACGGTGATGGAACTCTCAGAAGGTGTATTGGGTCTGAGGGGCAACGTGAGTGTGAGAAGACATGGCACAGGGTTATACTTAACGCGCGATAGAGCGGGTGGTTCAAACTTCCGAGTCCCACATGAATAACGTCACAGTGCTGAGATTGGCACAAGTACCCCTAACCGTTATAGTTTGGGAGAAAAAAGCGTAGCAAATTTGTGTTCTTCTCGGCGACGTGCGTGATTGGCCATATGCAAGATCGGGAAAGGCAGCCGACTTGCTTCTACGCTGACCAAACAAACAACGGCGTGACCGCTCCGTGACTTGCCGTCCTGTCTTGCACACTCAGCAGACCGTTCTTCTTGACCTGCGGTCCACTGCGATCACGGATATGTGAACGCTTGAGGTGGGATAAGTTATCTGATGAGTCCATCCACGATCGATCGGTCTCGTATCGGGGTAACGTTCAAGTTCTATTTTGGAACTTGTAAACTTAACCTCAGAGTTAGATGACGGTGAGAACGGTAACACGCGTTGGTGCCATCGGCCGCCGAGATACCAGCTGAAGACTTGGGCATTTCTTGCCAATCCCTCTGGAGGTCGTCAGCGGCAAGTGGGTCTTGTTAGACTGGAAGGCTACAGTGGGCCATTAAGGAGGTTTCCGCCGAATCAAGTAAATCGTTTAGGCGAGTCACAAATGGTTAGATTGATAGGAAGGTTGTTATATGAGCTCGGCATGGACAGGGAACCGATGATTGCACTGCTTTATAGCCCGGTATTAGAGTGCCCGGTTTTCTTCGCCTTTGTGCCATTCCTACATTTCGACTTTGGCCGTTCCAACATGCCAGCGATAGAAAATTCTTCCGTAGTACAGGTAACGAACATAGCGCCAACCATGGGTGGGCTATGTGTGGGTGCAATATTAACTGGAATGTACGTTTTTATCACCGTTCACTTGCCGAAATCATTTGCTAACTCCGAGTCGTTTCATAGACTCTATGGATCTACAAACGTGCAGACTCTACTGTACTACAGGAACTTCCCTCATGATCAGACGTTCCAGAAATGTGCAGTGAGTGAGCGTGCATGGCTGGATTGGGATTGGCACTTAGAATTTCCGCTCTTCGGACGTCAAGGTCGCCCTCCTTTGGTATGTATTCCACAGCACCCGGCATTTTTCCGAATACTAAGGCAAGAATGGCGATAGGCTTTTGGACTCGTTGCACGCGATCTGCACCATTATCGAATTATGGCATTATCTTATCGATTCCTTTGGAGATTATCCTGCCCTCCTCGAGTTGCATTGGTGCGCTATGTTTTAACAGGCCCTCGTCGAAACTCAATCATAATGCATTCTTAGGTCATTTTCGGTGGGCTATCTGATGCGTTAAGCATGATGTAGTTGTCCTGACGCCTGATATTAGTTGCAAATTCTGATCAGCGTGCGTTTCTTAATGTGGTTTTAAGCCCAACGTTAAATCCTATTGGTACGCTCAGGCTGTCATCATTCTTGTTGTACAAAGGCATGTCTTTCGCATGTCTTTCACTTGCTTGAAATTTGACGCTTCGAAGTTTGTACACACGGCGAATATGGATACGTAAGTGTCTGACTACTTGTATGAGCTGGTCCTGCGGATAGAGCTTATCGTCTCAAGTCAGCATGAACCGTTACCAACGAATTTGGTCATGGATTCTGGTACGTGTGTCCAAAGAGTCTCAATTACTTTCCCCAATGAGCCTGTAGGTCCTCGTCCTGTTGACCGGATATGGTATGTATATACAATTCTCTACATGCTTGCAGCCATGCTGATCTTTGATCTGCTCAGCCGGGGGATTCTGTAGGTTCAACGATGATCTTGTTTCTATATTCTCATTCAACTTCTTGAATTAGTCTTCTTCGTCGAATTGTGAGTAGCATAGATGATGGCTTTGCGCAGATTTGAATTCCCTTAACAGATATCGCACCACCACATTTTTGCAACTGACCCGGATCCGCGTAGGTTCCCTGTTCCCGCAATGTACCGTGGATATCTGATGTCGGTGCTGTCCATAGTGGTTGACGATCCTTGGTTTTTCCTTCTGCAGTTTCGAAGATTTTATCCTCGCCATCACTCTTTGTGTTTTCTTGTCTCTCGGGCGGACACCTTTCAAAGAGTAAGTTTGCAGTCCATACATAACTCAACGTAACCTCTTGATCTTCTCCAACTTGTAGGACGAAGTCTATAGTCTGGACAATAATGACGTATGCCGTCATCTCAGGAGCGTTGACGAGGTTTGTGATAGCGCATCAGAGATCTTTTTCATCGACGTGATGGTTTCTAGTATTTGCTCGCTTATCTTTGTGGTTACTGTAAGTCCGTGAAGCTAGCTTTGTTTGACCGAAGTGAACATGACATTCCCAAGTTGGCTGTCATGCCAAATAATCTGGTATTTCAGGCCTTTTGAATTTTTTGTTCCAAAACGTGATCTTTCTCGCATTCAGAGAGAAGTTAATGTTTTTTGTCAATCACTTTATGTCAACAGTTATCTCGCGATGTTAGTGGTGATTACGTTGCACGTGTTCGATTTTGACAGATTATATTCCTAGGTTGAATTCCAGAAAGAGCACGATGGATCGTATCAAATCCTCTAACGGTCCGGTCGTGAGTTTTCTTACCATGTCCATCGTAACTCCGCGAAACTTATTGTACCGATGCATAGAGCATGATAGAATTCGGCGAATTTGAGTCGAGACACTTAACGATCCCCGATCCCCGCAATAGAGCCTCCTCTAATCGAGTAAGTGAATTTGTTGATAACCCTTCGCCATTCACTGATTTAGCTCGCAGAGGGTGGCCGAGGTCAACATAGACGTTGTTCAAGATGGTGATCATGACGAGGAAGGCTATACCGATACAAACCCTTCCAAGAGTCATCCGAGGTAGCGTACGGAGAGAGCCATTACCAAAATTACGAGGGAGATTATGCATGAATATAGACGCTTCCCTACGCTTCTTCAACTATCTATTTTCGACAACTCTTCACTTCCTTTGCCCTACGAACCTCCACTTATTAGCGCAGCTGTCAGGGCATCAAAAAGCGTTTGTTCACAGACAAAGATCCTAGCTGGTATACGTTTTAAGGCATGTCATCACTTGAACCTCTCTTTGTTGTATTGTACGTGTTACCGCCAAAGGGACAGTTGTGGCATAATTTCTTCCTCCCCTTCTGGCGTTCAACCTAAAAAGAAATCAAAGAGAAACTCGGTATGGAATGCCATCGAACACTAACATTGCCAGATAACTATTGAAATAGACTAAAAAAAAGGTATTAGTAACATGCCTTGAAATAAAGGGGAGAAACCTCGCGTTTTGGGAGCAATAACCCGATGCTCTGGAATATAAGATTGTGCGGCATGACGGCGCACTTTCGCCACCTCAATTTCAATTAGAGCAAAGCTAGTTATCGTATACTTACTGTAATCAAAGACGTTAATGAACAAATGCTACAAACTGGCGTCAGGATATGATGCACGTGTGATATGCCTTTACGTACCTTGTTATCATTCCAGAGATGACAGCATAACACATGATGACCCATATCCTCGATTTCGTCCTGCATTGAAGTCATCGAACCTTAGCGGACTGCCAAAGGGTATGTACAAGTTATAAACTTACTGCGCAAACGTTGTCTGCCAAAGAGAAAGTAAATGGCAAATTCCGGCGGAAAGAACAAAATCGTTGAGGGTTGACATTGCGAAAGAAACTAAAATCTCCCACTATTGCAAGCGGCGAGATCAGAGGCATCCGTAGCAGGGGATGAAGACAAGTAACATACACGGAGCTGACCGAGTTGCAAAAACGTGGAAACGCTATACCTGTGGAGGAGTCACGTCACGGAAGGCGCTCCAAATGCTCTACTCACATCTTGACGAGGAAGGCTAATTGAAAGGAAACGGTAAAGCATATACAAAGATATGTAGTCGTTGAACGCACTAATAACAGCGGCTAACGGATAACAGGATCAGAATGGCCGGAAGAAAGACGGAAAAACGACACGCACAATATCCAATTATAAGAATGAGGGTCTATCGTAAATTCCGTCGGAAAGATTGGCAAGTCACTCTCGGTATCACGCACCAAGCTCCACGCCCAAATTCTGGTGTAGCTCGAGCCGACTGCAAACCAACAAAATTTAGCCACAAACCAACAAATAGTAGACCAAGGGAAGGACACCCACGTTTCCATAATCGCACCGCGTACGCACTAGCAGTACGTTAACCCGTCAAATATCGAAAAACCAAAAGGGCAGTCGAAAAGACGTACAATTGTATAGCAGCGATGAGAAGGATCTGTCAATACCAATTAACACACTTCGCCACTGGATCAGGTGATAAGGCGTACTTACGCTGACTAGAATTTGCAACTAGCAACGCATGAGACGAAGATGTTAGGACGGCTAATAGGTTCACCTTGTAAGACCTGAAAGAACGTATCACGACAACAAGTCAAGGGGTACGAACCGAAACGCACCAAGTTATATCGAGGAGACTTGCATAGTTCCCGACCGAATCGATTAGATAGTGCCATACTTCAGTGATCGTCAAAGCCATATGCAACGTATCTAATAACCTACGAAATTCGAATCATTGTCGTTATCCGGTACTCATTCGATGACAAAGCGCGTGTTAAGACGGGCTGGACAACTCACCAAAGAACTGCGACCTTGACGCGCGACGAAACGAATGAGCATGCCTTACTTGCTCGAGCCATTGGCAGGTTCACTCACAGCGTGTTTCTGGAACAGTGGATCGTCCGGATAATTGTTGAGATATAGATACGTCTGAACATTGGTACACCCGTAAAGTCTGCATAAAAAAGTCAGAATCAGTATTCAAGGGACGGCACCTGCAATGGGGCATAGCAGATGCATCGAAAATACGTACATTGCCGCTCCCATAGCTCCGAGATACGTCGCTCCCATCGTAGGTGCCAGATTCGGCGCATTGGCCGAGTCGGATGAAAGAGAATCGCCGAGACGCAGCATCGCTGGCATCTTATCCTAGTAAGTCACTGGAGTGTACTCGACGGCTCAAAGTCAAGAAGTGAGAGGGGGGGGATTGATTGCCTTGCAGAGGCGTGTAAAAGGTGTGTGCGGACAATGAAGCATGTTCCAGGGAAGCTGATTGCAATAATAGATGTGTAAGGTTCATTGCCTCGGAGGAGATTTCGTTTTCTGTTATTTAGGGTTGAAGTGTGAATGGCCATGCGTTTGGGGGTTAGAGAGCGTTGATTGGCGCTCGCTGGATCATAGCCAGTAGGTGACATTGAAACGGTTCCCACGAGGGACTCGACTCTGTGAACCGCACTTCGTGTAGATAGCATATATAACTGGAGGTAATCACGAGAGCAAATATAAGCTGAAGCATTATCGGTTCCACTCATGGCCCGACCGGAATGAAGGAGCTCCAGACTAAGAGGTGAAAATGTCTCGTTTGACCTATTAGAGCAGGCGTAATAAAACTGACGTTCGAGCAGGCGACAGCCTGAGCGCGTCTTGCGTGTACGACGGACTTGCCAGTGGCGGTGGTCGCTATGGTAGAATGCGCTCGGCGAGTCGGAGTACCGGTGCCGAAACGCGTTCAACGTTCATTTTCCCATCTATATTTGTCGACGGCCGCAGGCCGCTGCGCCACCTCCGAGTTCCCGGATGTCGCCGCCGCCGCTTTCAGTATCCCGCATCCCCCGCCCATCCCGCCTGTTCCGCCCACGGCTACGGAAGCCGACAAGGACATGGTCTAGATTCCCATCGTGATTGCCATATTTGTAATGGTGTTAGGGGGTCTTGGAACTGCATGATGTTTGATATTCCGAGACCATAACGTAGCGTAGGTCCCGGTCTTATCTATAAAGAATCTTATCTTTGCGCTATCGCTTGCCAAATCACAAAATTCGTGCCCGATGATAACGTCGGGATCCGCTTTGAAGATAGATACTTTAAACTTGTTGAGATTATGTATCGTAGAGGAAGGGATGACCGCACTTAGCAACGTGTTTAGCAGCATACGCTCGTTCTTCGCAGGAGATATCGTACCCTTTCCATCCGCCTTCGCTCGGGCTTCAAAGTTGGGCGGAAACTGATGTAGCGGCCGTACAAAGGTCTGCACCGTGCAAGAGAGCTTATCAGGTGGTGTAGGGTCGTCGATGTTCACTAGCGTCCGATTAAGTGGCTGGGGTGGACATGAGGATCGCAAGCACTCACTATTATGCCAAATTCGAGAAGTGTAATGAGTTCCATTTCAGCACGGTGACGCAGCAAGAGAGCAGTAAAGTAGAGGGTTGGTGGCCCGGGAGGGCTGAACGAACGTCAAATGACTGGAAAAAGGACGTATGAACTTGGAGCTCACCTTGCCTGACCATGTGAACGTCGACGGCACTGCACTTGCGGAAAGCATGTCTGTCATTCCGATGTCAGAGCTGTATCCTGGTTGCAAATCGCTTTTTCGTTGTTAAGGAATTGCAGGATTCAGAAGGTAGAACTGATACCTATCTCTCCAGACACAATTTGTCGTGAGAATCGAGTACTATTTTGAGACCGAGGATAAAATTAGAATAACAACATGCATCCATGCGGCATTCTATCGTGACAGCGCTCTCTGAGAAATGAGCACCAGCCCTCCAAGTTCGGATGGCAGGAGAAGGTCCAGGAGGGCTGGTGGATTACCTAATGGCGGATTGGAGGCTGTGCGTACAATGTGTTCACCATGCGGCGAGGCACATGGCCGAGACTATATCAACCCTCTGGCATCCCTTTTCACCCTTCACTTCTCATCTCATGTTCTCAAACTCTCAAGATAATCCCGAATCCGATCACAGCTCCTCACGCGTCAATCCTCAGGCCCGGGGTATCCTCCTGAACCTGGCATCGACCTGGACTGGTTCACCTATTTTGAACCCGGTCCTTCAGTCAGCGATTGATATACTTGATAAAGTGGAGGTAGAATGTTCTTTATACGATGTCGACCACATCATTCTGCTGATCGAGATATCCATGCAGGACCCGAAAATGTCACTTGCGCAACGGGCCTTCTTGCATCGCTGCATTGATGCTGTGAAAGTCTTGAATGGTGCTCTTCAACCCGATCCATCAAACACTGCACCTCTCTTGCGTCGAAGAATTGACAACTTCAAGGTGTACGTCGTAATATAAGTCAACGTGCACAGCATTTGATTATCTGTGAAATAGGCTTCTCACCGATATTCAAGAGGCGGTGCAGGAAAACCAATCAAGGGCAATACTTTCCTTTCTCCGACTCGGAAGGGACGGTAGCCTGGACCGCTTTGAGCAACGGCTACTTGAAGCACATGGATATTTTGCTGTGGGTTGCTCATATCCTACCTTCAAGTCAACTGACTAAATAACAGCATTCCCAAGATCACGGCGGAAGAACGACTTGTGACTACAGACGTAAATTGTCATCACGATCGTCCACCTGCTAAACCCCCTCCCAGTCATATGCAACAAGATCAGCAAGATCACAATCGAGGTGGTTCTCGTGCGTATTGTTGTCTTTATACTGAAATTTCTTCGGTCTGATTTGTGTACTTTGACAGAAATGTTCCAACGTTCTCGCAATCTGGATTTCACAAGTGGGACCTTTTACAACGCCGAGAACGTGCATATCGGTCAGTGCTTGGATTGAATTGCCTCGCTGCGCGGCCTTACATCACTACTATAGTGCGCACTGAAGTTACTGCTAGCAATGCTGATGTAAATGAGAAACTGTCGCGAATACAAGTGCGTTCACCCTTTTGCATTCGCTGCTGTCTCGATTATCTGATATAATTTCATTCATAGAATCACCTGTGGTTTCAGTCTATCGTCATCTTATTTTAATTCCCGAGCACAGCTCAAGCGTATGGACTAAATTATTCGTATTTTATTTTCGACTTCCCTGGCGGTTTCTGGCTCCAGCTTGCAATTGACTGGAACTCTGGCAGTTCACACTCGGTTCAGAGCCTTCCTACGTAGGGGTTTGATACCTCAGTCACTTCCAGCCCTCGGGAAGGGTTAAAATTACGCAGGTGTTTACTATCATCACTACTACCATACGACTTGTCGACTGTGTTCCTTGTGGGGATTAAAAAAGGAGGTGTTGCAACGGATACTAAGATAGTTTCCTTTTATTTATAGATAGTCATGTTATTTACATATTTAGTCACGCAGTCACGGTTCATCTTTACCATATCAAATAGAGGTTGATTCAGTGCATGGCGCAAGGAGTGTGATCAGGTTGGAACCATCCTCTGCTTCCATTCAAGTAAAATTGTTACACTTTTTTTGCACTTCCACAAGTGCAGAGTAATATCCAAGCCAAAGAAACATTTGAACATGAAAACCAAACCCCAACATAATAATATCGACGCGATGGCGTCAGGAGCCGGCAAAAGGAAAGCCAAGGTACAAAACACTTCGAACTCCCCAACGGCGCCAGCCGGGAGCTGATGTTGGAATATTTCGGGCCGTGCCGAGCGCGCCGCTCATTTTCCCCATTTCAAGTTGGTACATCTGCATGGCATCCACATTGCACAATCTACCTACGTATATAGCCCGTAAATATCCTGTATCCCACATCCGTTTGCCCCAATGTCCACCGGGGCCCAAACTGACCCCTCTTTGTCGTTGTGACGCCGTCGGGATTTCCAACAGCTGATTCACTTCTAGTTTTGGTGAGGGGTAGTATCCGTGGTCTTTGTTTGGATTTTGATGCCTGAGCATTGAAATGCGAGGATAAAACGCAAAAACCGAGCAGGTCCTTCCGTATTCGACTTTGACAGGTTATATTCCTAGGTTGAATTCCAGAAAGAGGACGAGGGATCGTACAATCAAATCCTCTACGGTCCGGTCGTGAGTTTTCTTACCATGACCATCGTAACTCTGCGAAACTTATTGTATGCATAGAGCATGCTACCTCGGATGACTCTTGGGAGAGTTTGTATCGGTGTAGCCTCGTCATGATCACCACTTTGAACAACGTCTACGTTGACCTCGGCCACCCTCTGCGAGCTAAATTAGTGAATGGCGAAGGGTTATCAACAAAGCCACTTACGCAATTAGAGGGGACTCTATTGCGTCTCGACTCAAATTCGCCAAATTCTATCGTACGGAGAGAGCCATTACCAAAATTACGAGGGAGATTATGCATGAATATAGACGCTTCGCTACGCTTCCTCAACTCGTATTGCCTATGTGCATATGCAGTGTAATGTTACCTAAAAGCCAGGGTATCTGTAAATAACACACTGAATGTACTCGTAAGCAACACACATGCGACGAAGAGATAAGTATGCGGGCCTCATCTCAATATATGCCATTTAGGATTATCATCCACATCTAAGAACAGACACTCCTTGAACCTGTCCAGGTCATCGACAGTGGGGGGATACCTGTCAACATATGTGGGACCGCGCATGAAAAAAGCGGCAATAACCGCCTCTTCTTTTCCCCCACTCCCTCTTGGTACTCTGACATTCAGAGTTGATATTGGACATCCCGCCTCCAATGCAGCATCCCGTGCGAGAGACGCTTTCACATATCGCTTGAAGGGACCTTCCGATACCGTGACATCTTGCAGTCCTTCACTGCGTACCCGATTCAGGAAGAACTTGTGCACGAATTTGTCGTCGATGAGGTAACCGAATGCAACTTCTCGACCCTTCATTTCATCCTCCAAGTCCGGCAATTCAAAGATCCTGGTGGAGAAGTAAGCGTGAAAGCGCTATCTCTGCCCTGCGCGCAGAGGCTCACTGTGTATCCGTCGCTGACATTTTTTTTTCACTTATTGCGAGTTGGACGGTGAAGGCAGAACGTCGAACTGTCACTCAGTGTCACGCATCACGGATACAGCGTCGTTCTAAAAGGCAGGTAGTAATTCAACTAGGCAACAAAAAAGAAACGTGTTATTGTATTTCTAATTGTTTCCTCAATTCGGTTCTTCAAGCCGTCTGGCACTGGTGGCACCTCGATCCCGGGGCTATAAGATGAAGTGGACGTAAGCGGGAATGTAGACTTGCAGAGGCTGACATTCCGTTTCCGACATCTCGTTTATTGCTGGGTGTATGACGGTCAGAACGTTCGTCTCAAGCGTCCGCGGTAGCCCTTGACGGAGAAGTTGTTGAACAGCGCGTACTCCAGTTACTACGGTTTGGTACATATACAGCGGTACAGTAGTTTTGTCTTTAACAGCGGATGGTTCAAATTACAGCACGCCTTCGGGGAGTATTTACGACTGAAATCGTCTCGAGGCAGCTCTCATGGCTCTGAGGAACCGAATTTTTAATATCGCATCGGACTGGTACGAGTTTGTCAACCGCATAGATCTATTGTATTACACGTCAGAACGTCGCGATATGCAAATCAAATACGCACTACGCCCCAATTCACCTCGTCCCACCCAACAAATTCGCCACCACCGCCGTACTCTCTTGACTCCTCTTCTGCCTCTCAAACAAGACTTTAATCCCATTCATCGTATCTTCCATCAACTTCTCCTCGCTCGGAACCTTAATCGACGCCATTCCTCCACCCGTACTACCACTCGTGGTACTCGCGGCATCAAGACCAAACGACTCGCCCACTGCAGACATTGCCACATCCGTCCCTTGCAACGAGGGTACTAACGCCAACAAGGGTAGAGCTCCAACACCAGATTGACGCATCACTTCTAGTAAAAGGTGGATAGCTTGTTTAACATTGGCTAAATCGGCAAAAGTTTGAGATGGGTTCGTTCCAGGATGATAAGCATTTTGTCTCTCTCGTGTTGTTAGCTGAGAGGTATTTTTTTGGCTGTAAATGAAAGTAACATACATTCCGGCTAGAGCGCTCCGTGCCAAAGATTGGACTTGAATCATGTGTTGTTGAACTAGTTGTAAGTTTTGACGAAAGACTTCAGGAGAGTTTGGGTCCAAGTTAGGACCTGTTTGAGTAAGATATGGATCAGAGGAGAGAAATCCTCCTGTTGAAGGGGCTTGTTGCGTGCTGGTGAACATGAACGTGCGTGGGAAAGACGCGCTCGTAATTAAATAATTAGTTTAAATATCATAAATACAACTTCAAACCAGCCTGAGCACCGCAACACTCTCCACATGCGCCGTCTGCGGGAACAAATCCCATCCTTTCAAACTCTCAAGAACATACATCCTCCCTTCACCATCATCCTTCGTCTTATTAATCAAAATACCCACATCCCTCGCTTGCGTATGCACATTACAACTCACATACACAATCGTCCCACACCTGAAATCCAATACCTGCTGGAGAAACCACTCATCGCACCCCTTCCTCGGAGGGTCGATGATCAGCACCGTTTTAGAAGGATTGAAATCGGCTTTGACACTCGCGAATATATCGGCTGCGTCTCCTTCTCGGAATGTGATTTTAGAAGGGGGGATGTTGTTCAAACTTGCGTTGTGTTGGGCGGCTTTGATGGATTCTCTGGATAGTTCGATTCCGGCGATTTGGTCGAAATAGGGTGAGAGGGTGATGGAGAAGAGACCTGCACCGCAGTAGGCATCTACTAGGTGCGTTGGCTGTGGAGAGGATCTTGAAATGGAGGTGCCCGGGGTGTCGGGAGGAAAGATGGCGTCACGGACGTAGTCGGTTAAAGGTTTCAAAACAGAGTTGTTGGTTTGGAAGAAAGAACTTGCGTTGTATTCGAATAACCATTCTCCGACTCTTTCACGTACGGTGGCTTTTGGATCTGATATGCAGACGTGGTTTTCTAGAGAGGTTGATAATGCGTCTACGGGATCTTTTGTTTCGGGGGGTGGTATTGATTGTAGCGAGTCGCGCATTGTGAGCGAAAGGCCGTTGCGATATCTTTGTATAGTTCTAATCGAATAATCATAAGTCGATGTATACACATCGGTTCGATGGGATACGCACTTGAAAATACTTTCTCGGATAGAGGGAATGGCAGCGTTAAGCGTCGGTGTTGAGATTGGACATTCCTTGTTGCAGATAACATGAATATACGTTCAGAACCAGAATTATTTGCACTCGCCTCAATATCCAAGGGCTTTTTCGTCCCGGCCACGTTGAACCCAATTTTTAGCCATTCCGGCTTTTGCACCACACCATCTTTAACTTCAGCTTCCTTCCCTCTATGTTCCTTTGGAGGGGCGTCAAAGTGCGGTGTCATTTTGGTTCTGTACCCGTATTCGAGCGGTGAAGGCATCGTATCTTGGATGATGGGGATGGAAGATTCGGGCAACTCTGGGAAAAGTAAAGCAAACACGTCACCGCGATGCGCACAGATACTGAAAGAGATTCTCACCGGAAAGATCTCTATAGGCTTTAACAATGACATCCCGCTTCAACTTGAGCTGTTGATCGTATGACAACATCTGCAAGACGTGCGATTAACCTTAGACCGGATATACGCAACGAAACTGACCTGGTATTGGCATCCTCCGCATGTACCAAAATACTGGCATTTAACTCGACTATCGTCTCTAAGCCGGAGATCGGGCTTAAGAACGTCCAGAACCTTTGCAAAGGAATGCAACCTCCGGTTCCAATACACTTTAACGACGACAGTCTCTCCTGGGAAGCAAAAACGGGTTACGATGGCCCACGGATGTCGTCTTTTCCCGAATCCTAGACCGATAGCTTCACCCGTACTGGAAAGACTAACAATCTCCACTTGGAAAACCTCCTCGTTCTCGTATGGCGAATCAAAGTCTTTTTCGCACTTTATCGCCTCATCTACGTGATCCTTGCCGAGAACAGAGACGATGTTGTCCCATAGCACGCCTTCGGGGGAGTATTTGTTAGGGAACTCGCGAGCCTTCTTGGAGATTTTCCTTTTTTCTGGCTTGGATTGTAGGCGTTGTTTTTTGGGAGGAGGGAGGTCCTTTTCAGAGTCTGGAAGAGGGCGAACGTAGCCAGTTGGAGCCTCCATGTAAGGCTTGACGAGAATCAAACGGTGGAAGAACCGCCGATGCATGACCAAACAATACTCAACAACGTCGGTGCCAGCGACTCACCCACGCAATCGTTAACCGTGACGATGAAGGGCAATTTTCGACGACGCGTTTTCAAAGGCGAAGAATTGACCGCCGCTAGGGCGTTTTCAGGTTCGTACAGTTCGTTTACAAAGTTCAACCGATTTCGGCCGATGGCCCAACTTATCCAGCCGCTCGCAGGGCGCCGCAGCGTGCACGATTCATTTGTCTCTCAAAACTAGAGGCGGGAAATAATCGCGCATAACTTAGGTCCGCCGCATTCACGCGCGACGTTGGAGCATCGAAACGTGTACAAGTTCATCTCGTCGGCAGCCGTACCCTGACATGCCAGAGGTCTCTGATGTTGTAGTGGACCTAGCCTGTTTGGTACAGCATACTCTCCCACCCATATGGTATACGGTGAGTGACCAAATATCCTAGTACCATCATGGGCGTGCAGTCGACAATACAGAGAAAAAATCCTGTTTTATGCCGTGAGTTGGGTGGTGCTTATTTGATGTTTTGTCATATATGTATCCATACTAGCTGTCTTGGTTCAGTTGATGGTAGTTCCCTTACTATGGAAACATTATGGCACTCTGTCCTTCCACCAAGTCTTCTGAAAGGCTTACTAAGTAAAGCATTATTTCAATGTTGTTTTTCTCAGCATTGACATGAGAAACAATCATGACCAGGTATGTGTACATGAAAGAAATTCAGGAAGGAGGGAGACATTTGAGATACTTGTAAACAAACTGGAAGGGCATATCATAGGGAAAATATAACAGCACAAATACATAGTAATATCATTTCAAATGGAAGAGGCAATGTGGTTGTTAACAGGGGATCAAGTTATGTGTATTTCATCCTGCCATACAATATGTGCATAAGTAGTCCCTGAATAGTAAATGAAGTACATACCACCAATTGGATAACTTGCTTCTGCAGGAATGCAACCAATTCTGAATGACCAAGATGCATAGTTTCAGAAGTAATGATGGTTTTCAGTTTTTCAAAATAGCCTTTATCCTTGCATTGGTCCAATACTTCTTTAATTGCTGGCATAAATGGCTTTTGAATCCAAAATGATAGTTGGGTGACAACAATGATTGCTTGAAAGTGTTAGCATAAACAGTATGAATGAATGGAATAATTTACCAACTAAGGCTTGGCAGGTTGTAGGCTGGTCGTAGTTGTGTCAGTTTCTTCATGTAAGATAAAATGGTGACCATACAGTTTTTGCAAATCTGGTGTCTCGATTTGTTTGTTGATCTCCAAACCAACAGAAAATTTCATGCTGATTATAAGAAGTTGAAGAACCTCCAGTGCCAGGACTATTGGACCTACAATCTAGCAAGAAGATTGATATCACAATTGATAGCTCCCAAGTTACTAGACTTACCTGCAGAGCAAGACACTCATATGGGGAAGAAGGATTAGGTGAGATGAAGTGATATCATACAATCTATGGGTGATGTTACATTAGACCAAGGAAGGATAAGCTTATGTGCTTACTGGCTATTAAATGTGTATGTAAATCAAGATCATCAAAAAAATTATAATGACACTCACTTCCTATTGGGTATAAGAAACCATACCATGTGATAAGTCTGCCTTGCAGAAGAATATCCAGTGTCACTCACTAGCTGTTGATCATAAAAAATATAAATATGTGATGATACTGCCAAAAAATGTGTCATGTCACTCACACCCTGTGAGTAATAGGAAAAAATGTCACTAAGCTGATTTTTGGAAATGTTTTCAATATTGCTCACTTTCTGTTGGCAGCATGAGATACTGTAGCACTGTGAGAAAGTTTGCAATATCACTCACAAGCTGTTCATCAGAAAAAAAGAGAGGTGATGAGATAGCCTTTGAGAAAGTTTGCAATATAACTCACAAGCTGTTCATCAGAGAAAAAGAGGTGGTGAGAGCCTTTGAGAAATTGTGCAATGTCACTAACTCCCTGTTAGATCCAGAAAAGGTGATTAGGTTGCCTTATTAAAACTGATATTCATTGTTACTGACATGCTGTTATTAAAAACCATCATATGAGACTTTCAAGAAAATTGTTCATGTCACTTACTCCCTGTTATTGATAGGAAGGGAATTGATGAGAATGCCCCTTGTAAAGAATATGAAATAACACTCACTTGCTGTGGGCCATAAGGAAATATTCAATAAACTGCCTTTCCCCAAAATGTAATGTTACTTACAAACTGTTGGTCATAAAATAATATGTTGAGACTGCCTATCACCAAAAATGCCGTACCACTCACTCCCTATTGGTTGGATAAAGATGTTATGGGATTATTGTTGAGCATAAACTGCAACATTACTCACAAGCTGTTGGCAAAAGGAAGATGTTATAAGACAAAGTTCTCAAACAATGTGCAATCTCACTCACTTGCTGTTTATTGCAGGAAATGAGATGAATGAGATGACCTTTCAGAATGACATAGAACATTACTCACCCACTGGTGATCATGCAAAGGATGTGTTGTTGCTGCCAGCATCAAAAAATGGCCAAAGTCACTCACAGCCTGTGAAAGAAGTGATGAAATCATCCCTCATGAAAATATAAAATGATACTTACCAACTACAAGTATTGACAATGTGATAAGACTGATAAATGTGCAAAATAGCTCACTCGCTTTGATGAAGAAAAGATGTGACATGATCTTCATTAAAACATTGGATATCACTCACAAGCTTTTAATCATGGAAAAAATTGTTACAAGACCATCATTCACAAAAGTGCACAAGTTTCACTCACAACCTAAGTTGGTTATAGGATCAGTAGTGATGAGATTGCATTCTGAGAAGGAAATCACTCACTTCCTGTTGGTCATGGGAAAATCTGTCCTAAGACCACTGTTTAGATCAATTTGCAACATCACTTACACCCTGTTTGTTATGACAAAAGATATGACAAGAGTGTCTTTCAGAAAAACATGCAATGTTACCCACAAACTGTTGGTGAAAGGAAAAAAATATGTGAGTGTACCTTACAAAGGAAGTGCAATGTCACTCACTCCCTGTTGGTGATAGAAAGATATGTGCTGAGAAGGTCATCAGAGTAATTTCCAATACCACACACATCCTGTTGGTCAAATGAAAGATGTGTTAAAGATGCATTCCATAAAAACATGCAATGCCACTCACTTTCTGTTGGTCATAGAAGGATTGCAACAATTTAACAACTGTGCAGAAATGTCTAATTTCACTTACTTGCTGTTGGTCACATAAAAGATGTGATGAAGCTGCCCTTCATGAAAATGTGCAGTGTTACTAACTTTCTGTTGGTCATGGAAAGACATGTTTGAATAAGACATTCTTTCATGAAAATGTACAATTTTCTTACTCTCTATTGGTAGTTGAAACATGTATCATGAAACTGCTGTCAGAAAATGTGCAGGTGACTGACTAGCTGTTGATCATAAAAATGTCATGGGTTTACCCATCAGAGGGGATGATCCACACCAGTGACACCACTCACTTCCTGATGACCATAGTAAGTTGTGTTTGAAGAGAAAATCATTGTCGCTCACTTTCTGTGCTGGATATGATTAGGCCAGCTTTCACGAGAAGTATCACTCACATCCTGTTGATAGAAATCTGATTAGTCATTACTTTGGATATGTGCATGTTGATACTTACTGCCTTTTTATGCATGAAGGTTTTATCGGTTTCATTAGAATGACAGGATGAAGGGTATAATCACTCACTTTCTGTTGTTCATGAGGTGACATCTGATGAAATTATTTGCCAGATAAAAATATAGTGTCACTAACCCTCTGTCACTTTAATCAGGCCTAAGATACCTCAGAAATATTAGGATACTCATTACCTTCTGTATTCAAGTAGGATATGAGGCAATATAAGAAATATGTGGCACCACTCACTCCCTGTTATTTGGATAAGATGTCAATGGAATGTGGCAAGGCAGCTTGAAAATATAGATTTACTCACTTTCTGTTGGTTATGTATATGGTTCAGCATGGGATTATCTGAGGAAAATGGAGTGATGCCACTCACTCCCTGTTGATCATAAGACAAGATTGCTGAGCATTAACATGGATTATCACTCACAAACTATTTATCATGGGACAAGACCTTAAAGGTATATTGATTGAATTCTACTCACCAACTGTCAATCATACATATCAGATACTTTCTTGCAATCTTGCAACAGATACATATATGATGATGACAACTGACATGTATTTCATCAACAGATTTCTAGCATTGTCAACCAGGCTTGCACACAAAGGAATTGAAGTGCCATTTACATCCTGTTGCACAATTTGTTATTTATTATTTCATATACAATAATGCAAGAAACCTACACTTCTGTCAATCTGTTCCAAATCCATCATATGCAACTATTGGCACAATCCATATGCTTACCCAAAAATGTGGAAATTTAACAAAGACTGCAATGATGGCATCATTCCAGTCAAATTTAGAAACCAAGATGTGTCTAGGCAAGGTCAATACTTAAAACAAGATTTTAAATGGGCCCTTACTGAAGTGCAGCTTTAGCACAGAGATCAAGGTTATTCATCTGTGTTGAGATGAACAACTCATGTAAGATGATATCATCAATTGCATCAGCAGTTTGCTGAGTCAATTCAGGGCAATTCTTCTCAAATAGATCCATGTCTATTGAACACCATTATTTCCAGTCTGGAGGCAGAAATGTTCACTATTCTCACCTTCCAGTCGCACATATGCTTTAGGTGCATATTTGGTATCCAAGATTTTTGGAAGATAAACACTGCAGAAAACACTTTCAGCATTTTTCCTGGCATATTCCCACTTATCCTCAGTTGCTGTTGTATCAGGCAAGCCAGTATATTCACTGATTACTTGACCATCAAACTTGGTGAATACGACCACCAATGGAACTGTATAAAAAAAGCATTTACTAATCAGCACACTATAGGCCTGACCATAGATTTTTTGGGATGTGGAAGGCTTGGTTAGTGGGCAAGAAGTGTCAATCAAAGCTGAGAGGCAATTTCCTGCACCAAACCAAATTTGCTAATCATCAGAATGTACCTTTGCCAGTCCCTTTGTTAAAGAACTCAAGTTCTGTGGCTAGAATGGGTCGAGGACTATCCATGGGTATACAGTACCTATAAGAAGGTTAGTCAGCCAGGTACATATTACAAGAGCTAAGGTGGTATACCAGATTGCATGCAGCTGATCTTTTAGCTCAGTTTCTGCAGACCTTTTTTCGATGAACTCCCAAGCAATCTTCAATTCTTCAATTGCACCAGATTCAAAACCCTGAGAGTCATGAAAAATGAAATTACTGCCTTTGTATGTAATTTGATGCTCAATGTCATGTAGGCCTCTCTGTTATCATTGCTGATGAATGTTCATTCATGCATCAATATTTGACTGACCTCCATTGATGGCATTAGATGAGATAAAGACTGTTTTAGCTTTTTGCCTAAGAGAAACTCAATAGTCAAAGGATTTGCAAAAATCCAATTTCTCTTACCATCCTTGCCATATATGATGGGTTTTGTTCCCTTTGCCACACCACAAACCTTCTCAAGGATGGTTGTTTTGCCAGCATTAGCCCTGCCTATGACAAGGATACGAAAATGTTGGCATTCATATCGCTCTCGGAGCCCTTTGACATATGCTTCTTCTGTATCTGATTTGTGTGAGTTAAATTAGTATAGTAGTATTACATTGGGAATGTCAAGAATTCAAGTTGGCATACTTGATGAAACTTTGCTAGCTTTATCTGCCATCAAATTAATATGTGCTAGAATGGCAATGGAAGTATTTGATGGGTGGTGATAGAATGATCCTGGGGCCCCTCAAGGAAGTATTTGCTTCGAGAAGGTGAGGAGGTGTGGCTTGGTGACAGGAGGCAAAGGATTGTGTATCTAGAATGTAAGTTAGCACGCCATAATTGAATGCTCCCGGGGCTAAACCTGCCAGTATGAAAGGTAGTAGACGATATGTTGAACCTCGGCTGGGTCGGAGTTTGATCGGCTCAAATGCTGGTGCCGCACGGCGCAGTGACACCGGTCGCCAGTCGTGCGCGACTATACAGTATATTAGACTGCGTCCAAGAGGTGAGAGCGCGGTGCAAGTAGCCTAAAGGTATCAGCTAAATGGTGGGTTTGGCCAAGGTGCGGTGCTAACTAGGCGCGCACACCAACTTCCCCATTTGGTAGCCTCACTCTCGACCCGGATACCAGGCCATTCTGGTTCTTCCTTGAAGACCCTCCCAGTCACCATCGCGCATTTCTCATGATGCCCCATCTCCCCGATCCCAACTATACTAGTCAATTTGGCTTGCTCTAGCGGTGGATTGTGTCATACCAATTCGAGCGTATCCTACTTGCGTTGGCCCAGGCGTTTTCAAGCAAGATACTAATTTTACTTCTTCAGCCGGCGCTCAACATTGAGGTGCGCTCGGCGCTCTGTGTTCCATTTTCATCTGCCTTCGCGACGTTCAATGTTGACACCGACGATGAGAACGCCAGAGGAGTTACTATATTTGGTATATGGCGGACTAGCATTTCCCAAATTAGTATGGTTACATCAGCAGGTTACTCTCGACCTCCATGCCGGTGTCGACAATTTGCAGCTTTCAGCCTCCTTAATAGTGAGCCATCTTCATGTTAGCCCAGCCATAAAAGGCTCAAAATGTGGGATCGCTAGGTGTTCGCAATGGCCACAAGCGTTAACGTTCAGCTCTGGATCCGTTTCAGTGATGAGTATCAGCATGCGCTCTCCATCCCCGTTCACGAGTGTCAGCGATTCTCATTGCATCCTCTCACCTGGTTACGTTTTCTGGGGTACGCCATATACGGCAAGGAAGGTTACATCTCCCGTGAACGCGATGGCGAACAGGTCGCGGATTATCGTCCTGACTACGTGGCTATATCGGCTGGTAATTATTACTACATATCGCAAGGCGAGTCATTTCAAGCAAATCGGGACCTGTCATTCATCTTTACTGATAGACAACGACTTTCGTTTGGTTGATCCGAAGGTGATGGACGACAGAACCTCCTACGCATCGGAAGTCACTAGTCGCCGGGCGAACTTCAAGCAGGATGTGGTCAATCGTGATAGGTGTTGCGTGATGACTGGCGCAACACTATTTGAGGCGTGTCATATAATTCCGCATGCAAATGGAGACCAGGTGCGTTCCGGCCCTTTGTACCGTTCACGTCGCTCATTCCAGACGAAGTACATAAAGAACCTCATCGCCTACAGGAAAGAAGTCGTCGATCCACCCTTAGAAGGTATCAACGATACGCGGAATGGGATCCTGCTTAATCGACAGTTGCACCCCCCATTCGGAACCTCCCAGGTCGCCTTTTTACAGGTCAGCTACTCGACGCAGTTATCTTCAATGTGATTGAGTTGATTTGCTAGACACCCAACTTCGCGATGAACGTCAACGATGTACCCCTCGTCATGCAACACCCCTCGATTGTCGACCATCTTCAATTCGCTGTGCATCCATCAGTCGCGAACAGTCGCCTCACCTTTCACAACTTCAGTTGCAGTGATCCTCTGGTCCAGTTCATAGTACCTCACAACTCGGTTGCGGTGCAATCAAATAATCACTGGCCGCCGCGTTTTCTCTTCGATGTCGCCTATGGTTGTGCTGCCCTCAAGACATGGGGAGTGAAGGAATTTGTGCAATTTACTGTGGAAAAAACCAAGGAGTTTTACTACCACGATGGGGACTATGACGATGATGGTGACGACAGTGACGACGGTCATTCAGTTAGGGGTGCAGGGAAACGGGCGATGGTTCGTCGGAATAAGACGGTTCGAGCTAAGCAAGCAGATCGTCATTCGCAGACTGAGACGCTGGAGAAGGCAGGAGACAGTAAGGCAGTTGATATTTTAGACGTGGTCGTGGGATTGTGGAAGCATAATGCAAGGAAGGACATGCATCGGGCACGTATGATGGAGGAGGAGCAAACCAGGGAGAGCATTCAAAAATGGCTTCAATTTGTAACTTAATTACTGGCTCAGCACAATTACATAGAGCGACTACCCCGTCCCAACGGTGCGCGCGTCGTTGCTTCTTCGTCGCGGGACACGTCGGGTGACGAGTCTGCACTCTACCAATGGAACACTGTCATAATATATAAGTCACTTCGCGTAACGCGCTCAGTCATAATGTATGCACCAAACAATTTCCCTGCACTGAGCATCGTGCGAAGGGTAATCATACATAGAAGGCATTTTATGCCAGCGTATTTTGCGTGAAATTTAGCTTACAAATTTGGTGAAAAACACATAAATGAGAGTATTAAATAACTCGATATACGTCAGTACTCCTGCACCCATGAGGTGCGGAAATTCGTGAAACGAGAGGTTGAATCAAGGACTGAAAATCCCTCCGGATTTTGACTCATCCGATCAACCCCTACTTTTTGTACTTAATCGGGAATTTTCTCTTAATACCAAACGGTTTTATTATGTGATGTCAGGGCTTTCATTATCTTTCGTTCACAGTCGAAAATTCTTATCATTTGCCATTCACTTTTGACACTTATATTGTCTATTCTCGTACAAGGTAAGGCTGTTTTTTCAACTCATTATCGAGAGGAAATACCAATCATATCTCATTAGATTTCTGCTATCAATTATAGAAATAATAAGAGGAATACGGGATTCAAAAATGTAGTTTATATATTTGGACACCAACATCCCCATATGGCAGCTCGACTGAGTATTGATTGTCGACAACAGGGAGTCATTGCTACGACGACCCCCCCCAGTCACTATCGCGCATTTCTCATGCTCCACATCAGAACTATACTAGTCAATTTGGCTTGCTCTAGTAGCGGTGGATTCAAGTTGTGTCGTACCCATTTGAGCGTACCCTACGTGCGTTGGCCCGGGCGTTTTGACAATTGTACGTCTGCGTTCGATCGGAAGTGTCGCCCGGGGAACGCGAGTCTTCCTGTACCGTCGCTCAAACGAGTCAACATGAGATACTCTGACTCCTGCTATCTACCGAGCCTGCGAAACGTTGTCCAGCAACGCCGAAGCGCGAACTGCTTTCCAATACGGAAACTTATTGGGTTTCAATTTGAACAATGCTGTCAGAGCGTCGGAAGAAGGTGCATAACAATGTCCCCAGTACGTCTAAGAGGCGGGTTTAGTTCCTCGCTCCTTTATGGGAATCGGAAAGCTACTAAACACGAATCGGAAGTTTGTCACATTAGATAGTTCATTATGAAATGCCGTTGCAAACGTTGATTATAGATACATTCAAGTGTGGGGTAAATTTAAGATCTGGAGAATTTTGCTGCGGGCCCGCTATGCCTCATTACGCCAATGTTTGCTAGCCGCAGTCAACGACGATGAGATTAGAAAGAGCTGGAGTAGGACGGGTGCATACCAGCTTTGCGTTGCCATCCTCTCACCCTCGAATTCCCGCCTTTGAGAGCGAGCGATCTATCGATGTATTTTTGGGTTTTTCGCATGGGCGCATACGAGCCTTCTCTTGAAATCTGTGACGTCGACAGGAGCGTTCTGATTGTCCGTGATCTTCAAGAACAACATAAGGTCAACACGGCCAGCGGTTATGAAAAGAAACGCACCCGAGGACGATGTCTTTGGATTGTGTTTTCCGTTTTTTCTTTTTCGATGGTTTAGGCTTAAGGCTCGAGCTTTTTGTCGTTGATTTGGACGCATCTTCTACTTGAGCATTTTGAGAAGCAAACGCAGCTTCAAAGAGGTGATCCGGAAGATGTTTCGTGGATTTTTTCTCCAGGTCGTCGTCGTCTGTTCCATCTTCACCAAATTCCATGTCTTCATCCTCTGCTTGAACGTCAAGGTCCATATCTGAAGCGAGTTCGCCGTCATGATGTTCCCCTTCCGAGTCCACAACCACACTTTCTTCGTCTTGCGCTTCCTTCATTGCACGTTCCATACGCGCCTCCAAACTGCCAACACGCCCATCCTCATCCCCTTCAGCATTTACTCTTTCTTTCCGTCTTTTCGCCTGTTCCTTCAACACCCGGTCCCTTTCCTGATTCTTTAGTTTACTCTGCCTGTTTATTGCCGCATGAGCCTTTTCGATTTCTTCGCTCTTGCGCTTGACTGATTTTTTGGACTCGGCTAGAGTGAATGCTTCGGGAGCGTCGTCAGAGTCTGAGGAAGGGTCGCTAGTAGGTCTGAGTCTTTTCCTCGGCATTTTGGGTGTGGTGGAGGAAGCGCGGGAATTTGTAAATTGGCCGCCGTCGCCCTATTCTCGGCGCCAGCTTCACCGGTTCAGTGTAAGAATACAAAGGATCCGGCCAATTTCAATACGGGCCTTACCATCTCCTTCAAAGTTCACGTTCAATACTTCGACCCGAGATCAGGATCGACGACGAGGCACCGGAGGGGACCCTTGAATATAGCAGGGGTACAGGAAAGTTACATACTGACGCAACCATACCAAAACCGAGGCTCAATACCTTTACACTTGAACGCGGCATACATACAGTCTGCTTGTTGGAAAAGTCGAGATCATGTGAATACCGACGTCGTTGGTTCCATCTCCTATGAGCAGCTGCTTGAGGAGATAAGGCACAACGGTCTCGCATTCACCTACAATGTTTCATTTGTGTTATGAGGGCCATGACTACCCATGCGTCGCTATCATTTGAAATACGCAATATAGATGATAATATTGTAACATGGGTTGTATAACAATTACAATCACAAAACGATAAAGAGATGCATGCTTGTCACTCCTTTGCTGGGCGTCGTTTCCGACCAGGAGTGGGAGTCTGATACCGAGGCCGAGCGCGATCGACTCTAAGCGGACCGCCACCAGGACTAGAATCAGTACATCAGCACCCTTACGCTCGAGTCCAAAGCAAGGAACAAACGACTCACGTCTTTGGCGGGTCCTGAAATAGATTTTCTTTGTTCTTGGCGCGTTTCTCCGACGCAATAGCGGAAATAGTCCGCTTGCCTGTTGGCGTCCCAAGTGACTTGGTTCTTAATGGGGTGTCAAGAGGTATATCAAGCAATGCTGGGCGCAAGATAGATTTTGATTTTGCTGCTAGAGCCGGCGTCGAGCAGTTGTTCCAATTAGTCAACACGTCCGATAAAGGAGAGTTCGCCTTGGGAATGACCGCATTACGTTTCCTCTTTAATGAAGGTGACGGAGATGGGGGGATATCCTGTGGAGACATTAACCTACTCTTTCGTACGTTGGCATAAGGGGACATTCGGCAAGAGATTCTAGAGGTGCTTCGGCGGCGGAGAAACTCAGAAGGCAACGGCTTGTAGTTAGTCAAGGACTCTTGAAGAATGGATTCTATGATCTCCGCATCATCAGGGGGCTCGAAGTCTACCGAAAGAAGGGCATGAGAGACAAGCGCTACCACGATCATGGCGTGCTTACCTTGGACGACAGAGACAGAATAGGGTGTGTCGACCCATTGTTTCTTGCTTTCCAAAAGAGCCGTTTCTGCTTCAGACTTTAGCGTGTAATAGTCATGTAAAGGGTTCTTGCGCATGTTGACCGAAGCGTCTGGAGAGTTGAGTTGGGGCAACATGGTCGTGGATGCTGAAGTTTGGATCCTTGAGACATTGTTTTCAACCGGAGTACTGAATGCTCCAGGTAGCGGATGCTCAGCGTTGACATTGATACGAGACGAGCCGGTCCCAGAATAGTTGAGGTTGACGCGTCCTACACCGCCGGAAGCCGACAGACAACTTCCTTCCCATAAGCCCAAAGAGTTTCCAGACAAAGGCTGACCTGAGGAAACAGAGAGCGCGTCTTCCCCTCGAGCGCTTAAACAAGCCCTTTCCAAGCTAAGTCTCCTAAAATGTCCGCTTCTCGCGCGCGTCATGCGTTCCCTTCCAAACTTGGACGGACCTCTTTCAGTGCGTTTATTTTTGCTCGGAGACTCGTTTTCGTCCCTGCCTTGAAGTTGGTTGATGCGCCTTTGTATTCGTTCAGCAAGCGGGATTCTTGGGCGTGTTGGGTGGTGTTCAGCGAGACCATCTGTGCGCAAAAAGCCCTTGGGAGTCAAGTTGGACGTTGGCGTTGAAGGAAACATGTTGTGGTTCATGCCAGCCGCAGAATCGAATGCCACGTCACAAAGTCACACAGCCAATACAGACAAAATCAACAACTAAATTGGAGCAACTACTTTGTACATCAGAAGAATTAAGCAAAAAGGGTACACAGTACGCATGAAAGTAATCGAGGGAAAGGCCGGGTATCGAGAGCGCAATACGCTCGAGGCAAGAGAACATCGTAAACCTAGTAAAACAGACAAGACCTCTTAACGGACAAGAAAGTCAGGTTTGCCATCAACTTTGAATCGTTTCCGAAATTGCGATTGTACAGTTATGAAGCTTGCGCGATAGATGGCGAGGCGACGTTGCGAGATTTGATGCAGTGGTTACAAGGTCTTGAGAGATTGAGAAAAGAGCATATAGAGCATGGCATAGCATAAGCAGTAGCGGTTCGGCATACAAAGATGGCGAATGCGTCGAGTTAGATTCGGATAGGGTGTGATAGAGTTGAGTTAGCAGGGCGGCCGCGGGGACGAGGACGGTTTAGTCGAAGCGAGTCTCCTGGGCTGGGTAGGGCTTAATCAGTCTTGAAAAATCTGCTTATGGTAAGAAATTACCTTTTGGCCGATCCCGTACTGATGTTCTCCTTATTCTCTTTCAGGTCACCATTTGACGATTTGGCGTTGCGCTTTGCCCCACCAGAGGGAACCCGGCGAGCACCCGAGTTAATGCGAGGACGCACTGCGGACCGTCCGAGTAGTGGTCTCTTGAGCATATCTTTCTCTGGCGACAAGGCCTTGTACGTAAAAGAAGGAGCGGGTGATGGCGGAACGTTCAAGTTCGTGCGGGCGTCCTGTAACGCCGGCTGCGATAATAATGAGCCGTTGCCCATGCTATGGTCAACTGGTGGCGAATCCGATTTCGATTCGGGGGCGTGGAAGACTCTGCTGACGCGAGCTAGAGGATACGGAGATGGTCTAGAGTGGGTCCTACTACGACGGCGTGGCCTGAGTTCGGAGGGGAGAGGTCCAAAGTTTTGGACTGAATGCTGTAGAAGCGCCTTCATGCTCTCGGGATTATGAGGCGGCCGGAAATCTAGACGAGTCTTAGTACTGTTTCTATGAGGAATAGCTCAAACTCACTCTGGACGGCGTATAACGAAAACGGTGTGTCCAACCATATCCGCTTGCTTTCAACAACCGCGTCT
This sequence comes from Amanita rubescens, assembly GCA_015039365.1. Classification (NCBI taxonomy): domain Eukaryota; kingdom Fungi; phylum Basidiomycota; class Agaricomycetes; order Agaricales; family Amanitaceae; genus Amanita; species Amanita rubescens. The sequence goes on from WION01000415.1 coordinate 42,267, forward strand.
TCTGCTTCTGTTCTGAGAGTATAATACCGGTCGAGCGCGTCAATCCCTCGCTCGCCGTCCCACAACGAACCGTCTGATGCTGTTAGATCCATCGAACCGGAACTGACGACAATGACTGGCACATCTTTGGTATTCGACTTGAAGGACTTCACCGTGGCAGGAGAAGCGTTGGATTCTTCTTCGATTGTTTCGTATACCGAGTGGCGTGACACCCGGGCAGAGTATCTACGGCGATGACCTTGTCCACGCGCGCGGAGTCGGGTCCGACGCGCTGCGCTTCCATTAGACATTAGAGAACGAGTTGAATTAGTTAGTAACGAGTTGAGTTGAGCGAGATCAATGCTTGATTGGGAACCTCCGGAAATTGATGAGCCGTCTGATGAGAGGGAAGGAGTATCCGCCCCGGAACTAGATGTGCAAGTATTTGAACGAGAACGGCCTGCTGGTAACGGCCTCGAGAAAACAGGTACTGAGCCAACTAGACGAGAATGTTAAAAAGTGGAAGCTGAAAACGTTGATGTACACTCACAAGACACAGACGAATCTTCGCCCTGACCGACTAAAACGCTCTCTTCCACGCTTAGTCTTTCCAAGATCTCTCGCGTATTCTTGATCATCTGTTCCTTGCGGTTGAGTTTGGCGGAAGATGCGGAAGCGATGGGCGACTCTTGGATAATCCTCGCTTTCTTAGGCGAAAGCTGTTCTTCCTCGTGCTGGTCCATTGGTTGGAAAACCTTCTTTCGCTTCTCTACTCTTGCGCAAGGAGAGGCTTGAATGACGGAAGCCACCGAATTTCGGCGTATTTGCCCGCCACCGATCATCTACAGGGACATTAGAAGAAAATCCGCAGGTAAATGTATGGTACTAACGCTAATCCATGTATCGTCTTCCTTCGGGGGACTTTGAACGCTCAAGGTGCTGAGGACGGAAAGGGGCCTGAATGGTGGTAAGAATCCTTGCGCGCGAGTATCGCCAAAGATAGAAGTGGTCGGCTCGGATGTACGTTGATTCGTCTTGTCGAAAATTGAGTCTCCCGGAGATCTGAACTCGTCGACGTCCATGATAGAATCGCACATCGAATTCCTCATCAACTCTGGAGGTAGCACTTGCGACGATTGGTCGTAATCGGACAGGGAGGACAGCGAATACGACTGTTGCGTATCTTGATGGAACTCTGTCTCGAACATCTTGTCGCCTAAGCCAGGCCTAGCCAGTTTAAATCTTGATAGATCGTTCATGACAGAGTCGATGGAAGGATCACGCCGATGTCTCGACCAAGCACCGTGTCCATTACTTGCACCGTGCAAAGGATAAGGCGCCGCCGGGCTGCCATTGGCGCCCAAGTCGTGGAACGTAAAGTTCGGGTTGTTATAAAGGCTAACGCGAGGGCTGCTGACAGAAATAGCTGACTCCCGACGATTGTTGCGATCCTGGGCTATGTGAGGAAGCGGAGGGCGGAAATAGAAGCTGGAAGCGTCGCTCTCGACTCTGATACGCCTTGACTGGCGGTGCATGAAGGAAAAAGTGTCGTCGACGCTAAACGAAAATGTTGCCGATGAGATGTCCTCGGAAACAGGCCTCTCCTGGAGACTTGGCAGGGAAAACCCGAAAGGATCGACTACGCCCGGATTGATGACTCGCCCGTAAGACGAGATGGACGGGATGCTGAGAACCGACTCTCGCTGTTGATTGCCCACCTTCACATCTGTGGAAGCCGGAGGAGGAGGGTAAAAAACAGGTCTAGCCCCACCGAATTCCCAACCGCGCCGGACTTCTTCAAAAGAGTCGAACCCGGCAAAGGTCAACGCGGACGATTGCCTTGAATGACCGACGTAAGACTTGGCGGAAATTCTGCTCCATCGTTTTGCACTTGTATTCGAGTTGAGACGAGAGCGGGACTGGGAAGGAGCGGTATTGTCTTTGGGGAAGATGGATTTCAAAATAGAGTCCATAGACTCTTCTTCAGACATGGGCGACGATTCGGCCTGCGAAGGAAATACTGGCAGCGGCGGTATAATATCCGAGAGAGAAAGTCGCTTCTTCACATTGGCTGGGGATGGTTTCGGCAAACCGCCGAATTTAAATGACATATTCAGTTCACCTTTCGACGGCCTGGTTGAACTGGGCGAGATGGTTATGATTGGGACCGGCGGCCGGCCATCATCGGTTTCACTCAAACTATCGCCTCGAGGGAGAAGGGCAGACCTCTTGGCTTTCAATGTTCCAGATTTACGGTTGCGCAAGGTAAAGATGGATCGAGTTTCCAAATCAGAGCCTTCGGTTTCGGTCGTAGCTTCCGTTTCCGTCTGGCTGTTAAATCCTGACGGGGCTTCATCCTTGTTCTCTTCCTTGACCAAAGCAAACGGCAAACGGGACAGAGGAAGCTGATCCGCAACAGATCCTCGCCGGCCTCCAAACTTTAGCTCGAGCTGGGGAGGCGTACGGAAGGCATTCTCCAATTGTTCGACGAAGCTTCGTCGGTCAGAACCACCCGTTTCTTTCAGTTTCCTAAGCTCGCCAGTAAAATCGAACGACTGAATGGTGTCCTCTTCTTCGTCAGCTACATGATCTTGGTCATCGTCGATGATGTGCGCTCCAAATACCGATGGGAATTCCGTAGCCAATTCCATAGCGAGAGACGGTATTTCTGAAGAAAAGGGGACGGGAAGAGGAACGGAAGGCGGTGAACCAGAACCTTTCTTAACGATCCTGCGGAACGACAGCGTGTCATCGTCCACAGGCGCGGATCCATCGATGTTGGAAGATAGTATGCGTTGCAATTCTTCAGGTATATCCGATTCATGATCCGACGCGTCCATTTCTGGAACAGAGTAGATAGCTGGTGCGTCTGAACCGCCCGTACCAGACAAAGCTAACATCTTCCTCGTCTCTGGCGGAATGGGGACCCTGTTCTTCTCAATCTCAGCCGAGTGGAACGTCCCTCGTTTCCTGGACCCAAACGTGTTCGAGCACGGCGCGCCGCGCATGGTCATTCCGCCACGACCTACTTCAATCGAAGACTCTGACGACTCCGACAACCTCAGTTCATCATAAGCCGGCATATGGGACGGCGCGGTCTTCGGCCTTGCAGCTGGCTGGAGGGGCTGGAACTCGGGAGCTGGTTCTGGCTCAGGAGCGGGTGTCGTCTGCCTTCGATGACTTCTACGGAACGTACTCGGCGGCGAGACTGAATGCTTCTGCTTCGCTCTCAGTGACAATGAACTTGTGGATTGTTTCTTGTTAGACGAAACTCCTTCCAACAGCTTCGACCACGGCGCAATTTGCTGTCCAATGGCGACCTCGCCAGCTGCGGGATTTGTGGCATGACGAACTCGATTCTTGGGGCCACCTAATAATTGAGACCCGGTACGTCGTATCGACTGGGCATAGGGTCGGAGAGATGCTATGGACGACATACCCCGGAGCAATGTTCTCTGGAGAGGGTTTTTCGATACCTTTGGCGTAGCGTCGCGGTCAACATAAGAAGGTCTGAGGGGTGTGGGATTGGGTGTGGCTCCAGGTGTTGCTTCTAGATTCAAGGTCATGATCAGTTGCGCGAGGTCGTTCGTCGCCGCGTCCAATGCAGACAAGGCACCTATGCACGCAGGAGGATTAGCGTCTTGCGAGGACATGAGCAAGACAAGATAATTACCATCGTCGTTATCGTACATCGCAAGCGGCCTTGCCTTACCCAACAATTGCTCCGAAACTGGACGAGGACGAATTCTTGGTGTAGGCGTCGCATCCTCATTGAAGCGTCTATCGTCGTCTGAGCCGTCATTTCCTGTTTCTTCCACCACCACTGGAGGTCTTTGCGTGACAGACGAGCGTCTAGGTGTCGTCTCGTCCGATTCACTAGGTCCAGCGTTTGGAAATATTTCCGAAACGGGTACCCTCTTCTTCCCGTCCATAGCCCGTCGACTGGCTGGGTCCTTATCTTTCGCCTTGTCCTTCCCGCCGCGCTTCTTGCCCTTCTTCTCGTCCTTCGCCTTCTTCTCTTCCTTCGCCTTCCTCTCCTCCATCACCTTCCTTTCCAACCTCTCCTTCCTCCTCTGCTCCTTCACTGTTTCAAGACCTTCCTCGTCCCAAC
>WION01000416.1:0-46332 GCA_015039365.1 Amanita rubescens
AAGCAGAGTCCCAGAAGCTTGGCACATAACATAATCTGACCGTTGTACAGCGACTATAAACAAAATTATTATCATGGTGATCATCATGGGATTGTAGAGTTTTAGCTCGAAAGATAGCAAGATGAAAACCCCGTTGTTTATTCATTTGACATGAATCTTCTAGCGCATAGTAATGACCACGCGACGGGGCTATGCTGTTTGTACCTTCTCGTAAAGTCACCAGCCTTGTCCTGTTTATGCGCACTCCGGGCCTTGCGGGCGGTCCAATATCGGAGGGTTCACGGCGACTTAAACCTGGTGTTCAACTCATGGTTGATCTCAGGCTGGCTGGCTACCGATGAGTGCTTGAAGTCGTTGAGCCCTGACTCTGAGGACTCGGAAAGCTCACCACGCGTGTGAGTCAAAGTCATAAATGGTCTCTATTTAAAACTCGTGTCCCAGGGTAGACAGGACTGTCCACATCAGCTCCGTATATGTAGTGACGTGCATGCCTCGGGCGGGATTCTCGCCTCTTTCTCCTATCTATACCAGACTGCAGACTTGAATCTGTGCAGCGCTTCTTGATGCCCCATGTCTTTTGATGTGGCAGGCGTGAGCCAATCTCGGTGGGAGCGAGATACGTACCGTGAGTCTATCATTGCTCGACTGGTGACCTGCTCTGACCTCATTCTGCCGTCTGTTGCAGTGTGCTGCGCTGTATTAATAGTTTACGAGTATCGTAAGCCTATCCGATATTTTTCCGACTGGACCTGATGGGTTCCGAAAGTCCTGCAGCTCGATTCTGAGGTAAGAAAGCAGTTAGTCCAGCGTTCTCTTAACCTAACGTCATCAAGGTGAAATATTTTTGGGTGCGTGTTGCGGGCTTCACGGACATAATTCCTGGTGTGAATCGCTTCCGATAGGAAAGACGATGGTCACCAGCAAAAGTTCTATTTCTATGGGTATAAATTTCCATATGTTTATGGTCGCAAGATGCTTATTGCCACGTGTACTCGTAGAGTCGGTATTATGGCCTAATTTTCAACATGCGAGTGACGTTTGCTGTCGAAGTTTCATAGTCCTAACATGCGTGACAGTTCAAACGCCGCAGGTACGACAGCTGTACCCATCATAGCATGATTCTGACAACAAGTAGTATTTGTACAAAACAACCGTCTTTTGATGTAAGTCTTCTTATCGACGTTGATCTCCTTTATACTGATGACTTGAGGTGCTCCAGCTGTGCGGATTTATCCTCTCATTGATCGATAATTGAACACTGACATGGCCTTTTCCACAGGTGTATGTTTGCAAGTGGTAATATTAGTGTCGCAAGCTCAATAAAAGTCAGGTTTACGTTTCTTCCACTGGCAAAACATTGGAGCGAGCGTACAGATCATCACGACACAATGTACGTCTCCATGTACAAACTTTACATGAACGTTGATTTATCACCGAGCCTTCAGTAATCCTTGAGCTACGCATATGGGCCATGTACGGCAACTCGTGGAAGATGCTTGTGCTTCTGGTGAGTAGACCGAAATTACGTCTCGATCAAGTCTAAGATTGGGGACAAGTTGCTTTTGATAGCTGGCGAGGCAGTTGCTTTGGGAATCATATTTGGTATACCGAGAACAGACCTAGTAGGTGCGTGCGACGATAATAGAGGTCCATGACCAGTCGACCTCACGCTGCGACCAATCGTAGCGACCAATCATCCTTTGAACGGAGTATACATCTGCGCAGACGGTGATCCTACAAATGGCAAACATTGGGAAACTTACTTTTGGTTAGCGAGTCTGATGGTCGATCTTGTCCTGTTCTGCTTAGCACTGTGGAAAGCTTGGGAACATCGCTCCAACCCACCCAGTCGCTTGATGAAGGAGGTCGTGTTACAATCTGTATTATACTTTCTCGCGTGAGTCTTCCTTTTTTCCCAGCACCAATCTAGGACTCATTTTTTTTAAAGTATATTCTGGATATGTATTGCCAACATGGTCATTTGGTTCGTGAACAGGGTACAGAAACATCATCTCTACTCGTATCAACCCTATCATGTTAACTACTCGCTGTACTAGATCACGCTCAACGAGCTCGGCACCGCATTTTCCTTTGTGATACCCAGTATACTCGCCAATAGACTTCTCATTTCGTGCCGGCGTAACAACGAACCAGAAACGTCTTGACCACCTTTTCCAGCCTTTGGAAATATAAAAGACGGCGTCAGGACACTTTGGGAAATGTTGAACTTACGACTTTTAATGATATCGGATCCCAGACGATCCCGTGACGACTACTACGCTACTGTGTACCTTAACTTTCACCTCGCCTCCGCTCTTCTGCTCTTCCGGACGATAGGTATATATGTATATATCCATTCTGTAGGTGTAGACGGCTTCCTAATCATAGGGTATTCTGTTTCTCTGTATATTGAAAACATGTTGCGCACACAAGGCTTCCGAAACTAAACCGTATCAAAATTTCCATTATAATAAGTCGTATGTAAGATATCAAGGTTCTATCAACAGCTAACTACATTGCTCTACTCAAGTAGGATATCAACAAGATCAAAGTTATCGTAGTACGTTATTCTCCAAGTTCCGAAAAGTTTACTATACAAAGATGAGCGAATCCTGACGATCAACTCTAAATCACAGCAATGTCATAAATAATAAGCATCATAGATATACCGTAGGTGGAGCAAGAATGAGGAAAGAGATAAGAGGGCAAAGGGTAAACGGATGGGAAAAGGGTGGCTCAGTCCCAATCGATGTCGATACCTGGAGGTCCAGAAGCGAGGCCGATACCCCGCTCTGCTTCGCGTTTCATCCACTTGAGTGCACGCTTATCGTCCTTGAGCTGTGCTGCTAGCTTTTCATAGCATCGTTGGTTGTGTTCCTACACGCACGTTGATTAAAAGACTGTATCAATGACGTGTTTTGATACGCACCTTGATCCATGCCTTCTCTTCTTTCGTGAGCATGGTATCTTTAACCATACGCGTTTGGATGGGCACGCAGGTGAGACGCTCAAAGCCGTGCCATACATCACCATTTGAATGTTTGGTCTAAGAGGGTAAATCAGATAGGCTTCCATACCAGCCACTGATTTACATACCTTTACACGTGTAACTAGAAGGGCTGATTCGATACGCATCCCCCATGCACCTGCCTTATCTAGAAACTGCGGTTAGCGATCAAAACTAAACTGATTTCAAACGTCACTGACAGTATCCAGGTTCATTGGTCACCACGTGTCCGGGCACCAGGGGAACATGGCTGGAAAAGCCGTGCGGCCCCTCATGGACCGTGAGGAATGATCCAAAGCCGTGGCCGGTTCCATGCTACGAAGCGGAAATTAAAAATAGCCCAGCCGCCAAGCATTTCGCACTCACCATATAGTTCATGCCATCTTTCCAAAGTGCCTTCCTAGCGAGAACATCAAGCTGGTAGCCGGATGTTCCTTCCGGGAAGACCGCGGTATCAATAGCTATCTGGAGCACGACATTAAGAGCCCGACGGACCGAAGAGGTTAAGGTACTCACATGACCCTGAAGAACCTTCGTATATGCTTCACATTGTTCTGAACTGGGTCGGCCAAAATGGACAGTTCTTGTCGTGTCGCAAGTACCATCTCGGTACTGTCCACCAGAATCGCTGAAGGATGTTAGTTTGTTGAATGAACAGTACAATAAAGCTTACTTCAAGTATGGACTTTCCCGGTCGATCATTCTTGCTGCGGATTTTAATGGTGAATAGTGAGGAAGAGCAGCATTCGGACCGCTTGCAGATAAATTTTCGTAGGCAAGACCCATGAAATTTTTCTTCTTTCTCCTAAACTCGGTCAGCCGATTAGCGGCCTCCCACTCGGTGATGTCATATCCCTCCTGTAGCTTGCCTTCTAACCAAGCCAGGAATTGAACCTAGTATTATCGTATCGTAAAAAATAACGTTAATGTGACTTTCAGACTCACGAATGCAGCACCATCCCTAAGATATGCTCTTCTCAGACCGTCAATCTCCACCTTGTTCTTGACGGCCATCAGATGTTCAACATATGCTGGCGCGATGGTGTAACGTAATTGAGTGATCATCAATGAGATGGCGTAAGAAGTGTGAGGTGGCAGAAGTATCTATTTCACGTTGCGTAAGAGTTGATATCTCCCTTTGGATATGCTCAACGTACCTTGCCCTCACCCCACTCTCGTTTCCGTAGAAAAGTCCATACATCGATAAACTCACGTCTGTCAATGCCGACTTCCCGGAGATAGCCAGCCACGGATTCGTCGACCTTGCTGCCGTCCAAAAAAACAACGGCTTGGTCGAGTCCGACATACAGATAAGCGTGGAACAGTGGATTGTACGGGATGTCTTGCCCACGTAGGTTCAGCACCCAGGCTAATTCCGAGATAAACACATATGGAAGTGACGACCCTGTGAATGACTTACCTATGCAGGGTAAAAAGGAAATGAGCGTTCCTATGTGCTTTTGGGCCTGCGTAGGCGGACCTTTCGCGTAAGAGGGTTGTGAAGGACGCTGTTCTCGGATCCAGTTTCGAATTTTCTCAAGCTTTTGACGTGTATCTTGTCCTGAAATAGACTTTCGATTAACACTAAAACAGCACGCTGGCAAAGAGAGTACCTGTATACTCTATTTCTTGTTTGAATACGGGCGCTTTGGATTTCGGAGGTTTATTCTTCCAAATGAGATCGACAAGGTTCTGGGGCGGGTAGACCATCTTGGAATCGAGCGAGCTGATTTTCGCATTGATGACGAGGGATTTCTCGTGAGACAGCATCCGTGCATCGATTCCTATTCTCACTCCTTTGACCCTGCCCTGTGTAGATCTTAATTTCGCTTCTCGGAAACCCCTATAGAAACTTACCAAAAGCCACTCTATCCAATCCTTCGGCCCGTTAGAAGACCCTGCCTGGACAAGCGTCCATAGAGGGTCCAATTCGCGTTCAGCTTGACCCCAGTAACGGGCGTCTGTCACTAGATATGCAGCTGACTTGGAAATGATGGTATCTCCAGCTGAACCGGTGAAACTAAACCGTTTAAATAGTAAATGGATTGTGATTAAGAGAAGTAAGCAAACGTACCCGGAGATAAATTCGCGTCTTTTGTCACTCGCAGCGACATACTCAGAACCGTGGGCATCCTCGCTAGGGATAATACTACAACAATGTCATTTTCGAGCACGCCAGAAAAGAATTTCCTGGACTCACTAAAAATCTAATTCGTGTTTCGCCATCTCGTTACGGAGGGCCTCAAGTCTTTCAGTTGTATCGACTCTTTCTTGCGGTGGGTCCTCATACGACTCTTTGCGCATAAAACCCGAACCGACTAAGGTATCAACTGAATCGGATGACAATAAAGGTCGACGAGGCTTAGGCATCGTCGATCCACTTGCACCGCTTTGATAGGTATCTTTGCTACGATGAGTCGTGTAGGTACGTTGACTGGATTGGGTTCGCTGAGAATCCTGCGTTCTGCGTGATGATTTGCTACTCTGAGTCACCCGGGAATCGGACCTGACGGGGGGGCTTCTTGCGGGTTGGTATACTGGCAGAGGAGTTTCCGATGGTGACTCCGATCTCTTTAGCAAGTCCAACTCTGCCTCGACCTCTTTCTGTTTTTTTCCGGCTCCCCATCCATACCCCGTCTTGCCGGATCCATTCGATCTCTTTGTGCCCGTCATGGTGTTGGAGCGCAACAGTTTCGGTTTCCCGTTCTTGTCATGATAGACTTCTGGCAGGGTCGAATGAGCGTCGTCATAATGCTCCGAATCCGAATGAAACTCGAGACTGGCTGCAACTGAGGTGAGTGTGGAGGTAGGTGAATATGAAGGTCGTCGGGTGATCTTGTCCATAAAGGTCGTCTTCTCATTTGACCCTTTTTCATTAGTATCCGTGAAACTGGAGCCAGAAAGACGACGAGGCTGCTTCTTCTTTTTGCCAATGAACGGCAGACAAATAGGCGGCGGAGGTGGAGGAGGTGGCATGATGAAAGCGAGCGAAGAGAAGTAAAACTCCGCAACAGCAGGTAAAGCCGGGATTATAGGGAGCTGTTAAAAGCACACGAGGCCAAAGGGAAGTGCAAAACGCATTATGTGCACGTGTTTGCCGTGAGAATGCTAGAAAACGCTCAAAGCCTCCTGCCCCATCTAGCTTCTTCTTGATTTATCTACTCGTGGCCGCCCACCGCCTTCCTTCGCTGGCGGATCACTATTTAGACTTTTTCTCTCCATCATGTGCTGACTTGCAATGTGCTAGTGGCGTTCTGATTCCATTCCTGGTCTCTCATCCAACCTCAATAAACCTCTCCCGAGCGTCCAAGACTTGACGCCAGTTGGAAAACTTTCCATCATCAGGCGTATGACGCCTCGCCAGACATCCGATCAAGGAAGAAATCTGATCAAACTTAGTCAAAACCCTTGCTCACGGAAATTCACGTCGCGCACGCTCCGATATGCCGTGCCTTCTTTCTCCTGGTGGCCGAGGTACCTGATGACTGAGACTCGAGACATGACCCCGTACTACGGATCTCGCTCCCGAAGAGATGCAGCACACAGATGACAACGCCGCTGAAAGGCCAGATAGCTCCGAGGTCCTCGCAAAGTTAGTTGCGCTGGTGACTTGAGAGGATACCATAATGCACCGATGTAACGGTCCACAGGTACCCCTCTTACTTCTATGACCCTAATTTAGTAGTGAAAATGCGCATATAGCGGTCTAAATTTACATAAATCATGATGGCGTCGGAAGGTTCCTTCAGCGCATGCGTCGGACGCGGTAATGCATCCGATTATTATTTAAATACTAAACGCCCATACGCCGCCCCCGCAAAATCGCGCCAACGTGCCACTTCATTAATTCGTTTACCGTCGGTTGTCACTCCAACAATTCAAAAAGTCAGGGTCTGGGGTCGTAGGGGCAATCGCCTTATCTAACCCAGTGTATTCAGAATTAGCCACGAACCGGCGCTAGAAGGCTCGGCTGATCGCGCGTCCCTAGTCCATGACGGCCTTTCATCTCCAGAGCGATTACAAGGCTGCCAACAATCCAACTTGAACCACGCTCATTTGGCGTACATACACTGTTTTAATCCATAGCCTAGAAATCTGGGCAGAAGACCAGCGATTGTCACAACTGGCACGGGGTATATAAGCATGTCGTTAACGACATCAAACCGTGGTGGAAGAACAGTCGCACGTCTTCGGTTGCAGTTTAACTTTTGACAGCGTTTAATGGCTATCTAGGACTCGTGGTTCTGAATCTATGCATTGTTCTTCTGTTTGTTTTAATTCTATGCCTCATTCTCCAAGCTTCATTCTTTCCTGTGTAGACTGATCACTTCCTGACAAATGGTTACGATGGTGCGTACCTCTACACAATGGGTTGGTTTTCCTGACGTCAGATGACAAGTAGTATGATGAGTAAGTGGGATATTTTGCAATCACTGGGCCAGTGGAAATTTGCTTTCAATAGTCCGTCAGGAGGAAAGGTATAAGCCTACGTATGTTCATGATTTTGCTTACTTTTTCTACATAGCTCGGTCTACTTAATGCGATCCAAGTGTATAATTTCGATTGCTGGCCTTCAGAAGAATCACGTAATTTCACAGAGTATCGAAAGCCTAGTGTCTTATCCGTTTGCGCTGTATGTTACGGATGAATTTGGTAGGCGCACCTCCATAATCATTTACGAGGCGACCTACTCATTGGCGCTCGGTGCGTGCCTTGGAAGCTTGTGAATTTGTTAATATTGAACATGCGACTCACATGAAGCTTTTTAATTGGATTTGGACTAACTTTTACTGCCAGGGGGGCACCTCTCCTAGTCACGGAGCTTGCATACCCAAGTCAACGTGCCCAGTTGACGTCAATGTACAACCCACTGACTTGTGTTCTGATTATGTATTACGCACAGGTATCCAGGAAGCATTATGTACGGTTTTTTCGCCCTCGTCATCTAATTGACCAATTGAGCTTCCAGTCTTGCATTGACGGCAAGGGCTACTGCGTAAAAACTTCGGTAACTTTTGGGACTTTCAATATCCGCAGCAGCTTGGCTTGGGGAATCTTTTCAGCGTTGCAAGCTCTGCGATCCGTCCCACAAGTTCTGCTCATTTGATTCGTACCGGAATCGCCTCGATGGCAGGTTAATAAAGAAAGGCAAGCTTTTTCCCATCTCCAATACATGAATCAGTTTGAACAGCCTGTTTCGGGGAGGCTCAAACATTTATAGCATTGTGGCTTAAACCTTGCGCCAAATCCATTGGTTTCGCAGGGATTAAAGCCGCCCTTGCAAAGGACCGGGGAATCCTTGACTAGTCGAGTTTGTTCACATCGCGAGGCAATCGCATAAGAACGAGAATCATCCTCGCGCTTGCCATTTTCTCATCCCAATGGTCTGGGAACGATCTAGTATATGATTTACCGCCCGTTGTTTACTCTTCCCTGTTCACTGAAGCGCAATCACCGTCAGGTCGTACCGTGTGTTGCGCTCAACTCCAGCTTAGTAAGGACAACCCTCTAACTAACTTAGACAACGGCAAAGTCCTGAACCTTATTGGAGGTATGTCTATATCAGTATTCGGAAACTTGTTCTAGGCTCATCGGTACCATAACGAGCACGAGCGCTCGTCTATTAATCGTGCGTACCTCAATTAGCGACAGTTTTTAGAATTATTTGATCAAGAACAGAACGGGTTCTTGAACTTTATCGTCGCTATCGTTGCCGCTTTGCTGTGCGATCGTATTGGAGACGCCCATTATTCTTGGCGTCGACTATCGGTTGTGTCTTAGAAATTCACAAATTGACCTTCTAAACAATGTGCTGGGCATGGCTATCTTCTGGATCATTCAAACGGTTTACCTCTCGCTTCACAAATACCTGGAACAGGCCAACCATTACTTAGACTTGAGTGATTGTGTTATTTTACTCCCACAGCTGTTGACATTCGCCAGCTCTTGCATTTAATCCGTTAATTGTATCGTGAGTGTTTTGTCGTTTTACCGCCTGCTGACAATGGTTCATATATATAGTTATACCATTGAAATCCTCCCGTTTACCCTGCGTGCGAAGGGTCCATGATTTCTGATTTTACAGTATCATGGTCTTTAATATATAATCTACATCTGCAAAGTTGGCAAGATATGTGAATCTGGTTGATTTGGATAGATGCATGCAACAAAGAAGTTGGAATAGCTCGACGTTATCGTCATCAATAATAGCTTTTCATAGCTCTTGTACGTATTTTGACTTACGTTTCAAGCTATAGTCTCATTTTTCTTCCTCGTGGAGACGAAAAATGTGAGTCATTCACCTTGACAACGTTACGGTCCATCCGAAATCCAACTTTTGTCTAGCGTACCTTGGGGGGGACTTCGGCGTAAGTTTTCGCATAGGCATGAGTACTCGAGAACCTTGTTAACAGCTCCGATATACTCATTGATAGAGACAGTAGTCCGGCCAGTACTTAGTATGCACTCAAAGGTCAAGGAGCGGATGTGAATGGGATGAGCTCGAAATCAAGATCCCTGATTGCACCGCTTTCTTACCGTTATCGATAGTCTTTGAAATTTAAGATGACCACGTCACACTGGCCCGATTGCTCAACTTACTGCTGATATGATCCGAAACGCTTTCTCGTCATTTCGGAAGGCGACGGTCACCCATGGCTTTCAATAGCAACGTTGCAAGGAAAGCCGTATCCATCATGCCAGAACGTTGAATTGTTAGTTACGTCACATCCTCTAACTATACTGGGACCTGAGCACGCTGGTCGCCATATAATTCTCCCAGCACCTACTTCTCGCCGACTGCGACCGCCGACCGTGACGTCGGCGACTCTAAACTGCTTGTTCACATTCTCGCCATGAAACCGCGTCGAAAAACCTTGATACTATTCGCGACCCTGGGGTCCATGATCCAGAATCTTATGGTTAGCGGTGCAAGTGTGGTTAGCCCCAGAATTTTTTTCTAAATCCACTCGTCATACTGATCGTCTCCCACCCTAGAACGGACCTGGACCCCGTTTATCTGTGGTCAGCCTTATTGCTTATCACTATACCGACTTTCAAGTTGACAAGTATATCCATTTGCAGCTTTACGATCGCCACGGTCAGTCTCCATGCACTCTAGAAGAGCGGGTGAAGAGCGACTGCCCTCCTCAGTCCGACGTCTCCGAGTCAGGTCAGGATGTAGGAAATTGTACATGGTGAGTACATCCGGTGGACGTTGGTCCTTCCTTGCGTTGAATTATCTCGAAGCAATGTTGTTTTCTTCAATTTATGGAGTGCCTGCTTGATGTCCAACGGGAGTAGTGTGTTGCCTACGTTCGATCAGTGGATCCAAAGCTGCAGTACCACCTCCCAGGACGTAAACAACCCTCCTTTTCCAGATATCGACATCAGGAATCTTCCACCATGGGCAAATATGGCCAAGCCAAATCCTACCAACACCACGTTTGATGTTGGCACCGCTATCATGAGTAATTCATTCCCATGCTGTTACGGACTACTGTTGAATCCCGTTGCTAGTCGCACTGGTTTCCGAGGGAAGGCCGTGGACGACAGTGCAGATAATCACACCCTTCCTGTCCGCTGTTGCAACAGTCGCCATTCTAGGTTTTTGGTATCTGTATCAACGCCACACCCGGCAAAGTGACTTCGGGGGAAGGCCACCGCTTTTTAGGCGAGCCCACAAAGTCAAGGAAACGCGCCGCGGTGAAGCGTGGACCATCGATCTCTCCGAGAATCTGGACGATACCCGTGCGGGAAAAAAATCTACTCAGTCGTATAATCTGTCAGAATCTACTCTGGCTGGCACTGGACATCGTCGTGACCCAAGTGCCTGGAAAAACGAGTTACCCCAAATTTTGAACTTTGGCAGACCTGCTGTCGTCCGAAACGTGGCGCCAGGAAAGGGTTGGCGGATTTCCAGTTTGGACGACGCTATTGAATCCCCTGATTTCTTGGCACTAAGCCCGCAGCCAGTCGTGCATGCGCCTAACCTCGAAATTGAGGGTGAAGATGCGGAATTGAATGGTGCGAGAGCCGAGGTGGCGGGTGATGATGATCAAGAAACGGACCATCTCATCTCTCCCTCAGAGCGCAGTGGAAACTCGGTTTTCCTGATATCGCGTCGCCCAGGAGAGGACTTCACCATTGAGTCAAGTCCCACCGCCTCTAGACTTGGTCAAACGTCACCTCTAATAGCTCCGCGAGGTACACCAGGCTCCAGCGAACGATCTCCCATTGATCCATCTCAAGGACGTTCAGAAATCGCTCTATCACTTCCATTTCAATCCCCCAGTCGCTCAGCAAATGAGGCATCGAATGGCTCGTCTATCCCAAAGCCATTTTCGTTCTTCCCTAAATTTAAAATCTCTAAGCCAAGTGAAGTTTCTCGAAATCACTCTGATGAGGCAAATATACCACCACCACGCACGGTAAGCATCTTTTCTTTTCTTTTCTTTTCTTTTTGTGAAGCTGCTTTTCTTACGGTCCCGTCATAGATCACTCTGAGCCCTCCACCTTTCCAGGTTCCTGACCTGCTTCCTTTAGCCCTTATCCCTTCCCTTAGCAGTCGGTCTGCCAGACTGGGGCACGAAGAAATCCTACCTTATCCTTCATTTCATCGTCATCAACGAACATCATCTTCTCAACCTTTCCGAGAAGATGGGAACTCTCTGACCAATGGCCAGCCACCGTTATCAAGAGCATCGCCCCATCACCGAACGGCCTCGCATGATGTCTGAGGAACCGGTCTGTCAGCGTTACATCCTGGACTAGCACGCGGGGTACATTTCATTCACCTTTACAATCCAGACCTCCTTCCACATGACTGTTATCGGACAATCTATCCATTGGGATCTTTGGGGACGATTTACCGCTATTGTATGACTAGACGTTTATCATATTTACGCTGACTGCCAAGGGACAGTTGTGTTTCATTACTTACTGTTTCAGCTGTATACTTAATCTGCATACCCTCGGACACTTTAACTTCAAAAAAGGACCCTTTTCGAAAACCTGGGAACATCCCAGCATGTATATTTCCTGCTTAATTAACAATTCTGCTAAACTGTACACAAATGTTTATAAAGCAACTTGTAGTCACCGTTACCAACATGCTTGTGTGCCGTTATGCATGTATACATCGTGATCGACATATGTTCGCATTATAGCGTTCCTAATACTCTATTGGCATGATTGTGCGATTGCGAATTACTTTCCAACAATCGCGTTCTGCAACTGCCATGAAGATTACGCGCATCATATATCGTTTCATTTCTTGACCAGGCGTCCAATAAGGAAAACGTGTCTATGCGGCTATTGCAACATTATAGTAGCCCGTTGCTGTCTAATTATAGCAATGTAACTATAGATTTGGTGTAATCGTTCGATATGGTGAATTTATGCATTAAGAGTGTCCGAAGTTGTACGAAAAAAAGAAAACTAAAGATCGTCCGAAGAATAACTGTACCATTAGATGCACTTATTAGCCGTGAAGGTCCATGTAGAAAGGATCGTGATCATCTATTATGAACCAATGCTTTGAGGGAAAGCGAAAACATTGTTGGGATCATATTCTTGTTTAATTGATACCAGACGTTGGTAATTAGATCCGAAGTAAAGGGTTTGCCCTATAAATATGTTAGCAACTGATGCTAGGCACAGCCGTCATTCACATACAATTCGTAAGTTGATCGTCAGCGTAATTTGGGTATGCACTATAAAAGTACCATTTAGCGGCGGGTCTAGGAATGTCACGGGAATCACATACCCGATATCCCAACCGGCTGGGCTGTTGTCTGTGAGGCTTGCAACCATATCTGTAACAGATATATCAGCGCATTACTTGCAAATAGTTAGTATGCCTTACTGTCCAAGAATGTGAATCCGTCGCTAGGGAACGGTGGGGAACCAGACGATGCGTAGAATTGTATTGTCCACAACGAATTGCGGTGTCCAAACGATGTTGCAGTTGCACCTACGGCATTAACAGCAGAATTTGTTCCTCCGTAGAAGTCCATTTCGACAAACCAGCTCTTTTGGGATAATGAGGCAAGCTTGGATGAAGATGGAAGGCGAAACTTACAACATCAGTTTGAGATCCTTCGTTAGCCATATAGTTCATAAAGGCTAAGAGCGCTGCATTGGAAATTGGAGATGCCGCGGGGGTCATTAGTGACTTGGCATAGAATGTATCTCTGCCGTCGGGTGAGGAGGTGCTGAGGGACCCTCCACCAAGAAAAGAGACGCTATTGATATACGTTCCAGGCACGAGAGTTGTGCTATCTGGCTGTCCAACCTGGTTAAAGAAAGGTGCGATGACAGAGCTTAAGTTTTGCTCGGGGCCATACCAACCACCTGTAAGGCCAAAGTTAAGCTCGCCGGCCGCGTTGCCCCTCCCGATTACGAATTCTGCGCCAAATTGACTAGGGATGTTTGACGTAGCAAATTCCTGGAAGGCAGAAACGGCATTTGCCGCTTGGGTAGGATTCATGTTCCAACCATATTCGAAGACAGTCGCTGAAGCCGGTGCCGGGAAGGTCTGGTACGTTATTGCCGTGGTGATTCCAAACGATGGGCCAGCACCTCTCATGGCCTAATAAACCACAATATGAGATAAAGCGTTCAACCAGCGGCATCTTACATACCCAGAACAAATCATCGTTGCCTGAAACCGTGGTAACCGTGCCATTCGCCAATACAACCTCCAAGGACTGGATCGGATCGAGGTTAAGTCCCCACATACGAGACGTGAAACCCCAACCACCAAAAGCTAGGTCAACGAATAAGAAGGAATTATCTTCTCAAATCAAAGCGGGCATACATGAATGTCCTCCGATGCCAACGTATGGGCATGTGCCATGCGGTAGCGCGCGTCCAGCATTGTTTAGGGCCGTTGCAATATCACCAAGCCGATTCCCCGTCTGAACGGTTGCGAGGCCAGAGGTAGACACAGTAATTTGCGTTAGATGCGAAAGGTCCACTACCACGGCACCATTCTTCCCGCCGAGTCCATTAGCAATATAACTATGCTGCGAAGAAGAGTTACTCTGAACGTTCGGCGAGTATATCATCATAAACGTACCCCTCCGCTGCGGGCAATCACATTATAACCAAACGCGGCTCCGACTTGAACTACTTGTGCCACCTGATTTGAGCTGTTGGGATATGTCACCACAGCGGGGTTAATGGTGTATCTTTCATTGTCTTCAAAAATCGGATATCAGCTTCTGCACCATACCTGTAAAAAATTCCTTACATGCCGCAGAATCTCCTGCATAAGCTGCGTTGTCGGGAAAGACAACCTGGACGCCTGTCGCGGTCAAATTCCCAACAAAATCAGCTGCGGACGCGTAGCATAAGCCAGCGGTGGCTATCAACACCAGAAAAGAGCTGTGGCCCCTCATTTGACGTTGAGGAAGAGGATGTGGGTGCTTTGATAGAAAGCATCTGAATCATGGAGAAGAAATTTATATATCAATCACGGCCTATCCCTTGCTGTGCCGCTAAACCGAATGAGTAAAAGACCATGGGGGCCGACGGTATGAAACTCCGGGAGAGGGCGACTAGTTGCCGAGAAATTTCGCCTGCGTAATGAGAGCTGTGATGAAATTGGCGAATGCTATGCGCCGAGTAACATCCACTGACGTTGAATAATGGAACGGGCAACAATGCCCTTGGCGGCAGAGTAAGAAGTTACTGCCTTCGATATGCAGAAAAAGTTACATAGACGTTTGATTTCTCCAAACAGTCAGTAATAAGATGCATAAGCCTGCGCAATATATAACGCCCACTTACTACTTATGCAGCCAGTTGTTTTGCAGGACCCGATGTTTATCATGGTGGGTTTCGCGGCTATGAGTGCTAGTAATCAGCTGCATTATATAAATGCACTGCAATTCGCGAGAATTCGCGCTACTTGCGAGTCCAACTCATCTTCCCTTCTCCCTTGACCTGAAACAACCAAGATCGACATCAATACGATGCCGTTCCGTAATGCCGAGTATTCATCGGATCCGAATCAGTCCGAATCACGTTCTATCATATCAAGACTTTACAGTTACCGGTGCTCGTGCTTTCGAAATCATGCCCCACTAGTTGATCTGTTTTAGGATCACAGTAACCGGACGGTTCAACGAGCGTTCGGCGCTGGAAATCATCTGATGTTAGGCTAAGAGAAGTATTTATAACCGACTCGGACGCCTTGTCGAAAGGACCGACTCGGAACTGTATCGATATCACAACGCCTTGTCCATTCTTTGTCTTCTTTCGTGTAAATTCTGCACAGGTTAGAAAGTTAGGAAGCATATGGTCAGCGGGAGTGCCATGCTAACATCGTCAAAAGGACGACGTAATCTTGAAGCTTGAAGCTTGTTATTTAAAGTGCTTTGAACGGTAAATGGAGGTATACCACTACTCGTATCTATTTTATCGGAGCTACTAAACACTAGAGTCCTGGTAGGGAGCGTATGGTACCAATCAGATGATCTAGGCTTCCAAGTCCACTATATGCAAAAACTAAACTACTGGAATGACGATCGACCGATAGTTCAGATGATGAGTAAAAGGGTTCATTATGTTGTAAGTTCAACGGGAGTCCATGCAGAAAAACAAAAAAGAAACCAAAGTCTGTGTCCACAAGCTTGCTGTAATTACGACCCAATGCTTTGAGGGAAGGAAAAGACATTGTGGGGATCATATTTTTTCTTGATGGATTGCAATCGCGGATAATTGGCCCCATAGTAGAGATTTTGCCCTAGAAAAATGTCGGAAAAACAGGCGCTGGGCTACAAACTTAATACTCACAATTCACCAGTCCTTTGTCTGGGTAATTCGGGTACGCACTGAAAGCAGATTAACAATGGCCTGCGAGAATTCCAGTTCCGTCACTTACCCGATATTCCAGTTGGTCGGGCTGTTACTCGTCAACGTGTTGACCATGTCTAATGAAAATAGCACATTAAAAATGTAGCCGATACAAAGAAAGTGGAATTTACCGTTCAAGAACGTGAATCCACTGCTAGGATATGGTGGGTTGTTGTTAGACGAGGATGCGTAAAACTGGATAGTCCACAACGCATTGCGCTTGCCAAAGGCTGTGGCATCCACAGGAACGGAGTTTACAATAGAGTTTGTCCCACCGTAGAGATCCATTTCGACAAACCAATTCTAAAGAGTCAGTAAGAAAGCTGGTTGGACAAGCTAAGGGAACAATAATTTACTAGATTTGTTTGAGATCCTTGGTTGGCCAAGTAATTCGTAAACGCATTGAGTGCCTTGTCAGAGATTGAAGGGGTCATCAATGATTTCGCATAGAATGTTTGTCTCGTATCAGGTGCAGAAGTACTGACAGAGCCCCCACCGAGATTCGCGACGCTGTCAATGTATGAACCAGGTGTGAATTTGGTGCTGTCAGGTTGCCGGACTTGACCAAGGAACGGAGCGACGACGGAGGCGAGACCTTGTTCTGGGCCATAATAACCGCCAGTCAGGCTGAAATATACGTGACCGGCGCTATTGCCTCGGCCAAGTACGAGTTCGGCACCGAATTCTTTTGGAACATTGGTCGTAGCAAATTGCTGGAAGGCTGAAATGGCCTTTGCGGCATCTGACGGGGTCATGGCCCAAACATACTGGAAAATGGTGACAGAGGGAGGCGCAGGGAAGGTCTTGACTGTGATCGAAGTAGTGATACCAAACGAAGGAGCAGCGCCTCTCATAGCCTGATAAACTCGTCAAGACCTACATATTCTCATTCGGAAATATTCCACACACCCAGAATAAATCACCATTCTTTTGGGCTGAGACAGTTGTTACGGTTCCATTCGCAAGCACAACCTCCAGGGACTGGATCGTGTCAAGTGTGAGTCCCCACATACGGGACGTGAATCCCCAGCCACCAAAAGCTGAGAAACTAGTAAGGATGGATAAGAATGGTCGTCAAAAGCCTCCTTACCCGAATGACCTCCTACGCCGACGTAAGGGCAGGTACCATGAGGCAGCGCACGCCCATGGTTGTTGAGCCCAACAGCCACATTCCCGAGCCGGTTTCCAGTCTGGATAGTTGCAATGCCGGATGAAGACACGGTTATTTGCTTCAAATTTCGAAGGTCAACAACCACAGCGCCGTTCTTCCCACCGAGGCCATTCGCGATGTAACTATGCTGCAGAACAAAATTAGCCTCAACACATTTATAGATTCAAAAGTGCGAACATACACCTCCGCTTCGAGCAACTACAGGGTATTTGTATGACAATCCGACCTTGACCACTTTTGCGACCTCCTGAGCACTGTTAGGGAATGCTATTGCAACGGGCTGGAACGTAAATCTTTCATTATCTAAAAAAAGTGAAGCTTTATGTTATGCTATACTCTGTAAACGACATTTCACCTACATGCTTGACTGTATCCTGCGTAACTGGCATCCCCAGGGAAGACAGCTTTTACTCCGGTCGCCTTCAGATCCCCTGGAAAATTGGCAGCAGCAGCATAGCAATAACCAACGAAGGTCAGCGACACCAACAATGGCCCGCAAATCTTCATTTTGCGTCGACCGGGGAGGGAGAGCTATGAAGAATGGGCAAAGGGGGCGATTTATAGGGTCGCCATTGCTGTGGTACAGCATGCTCCGCGCCGTTACGTGCTATTCGGCTAACTGGATATAACGAGTTGTTAACGGAAGTGCGCCTAGGGAGTCCCGGTAAATTAACTGCCAGCAAAAAGGGGGTTCGGACGACGAATTTCTCCGATGATGGTAAGCAAGTTCTGAGGTCATGCTTGTGGTGAGGGAATAGAGATCGAACCTCTTGCCCCTTACCCTCCGATTACGCAGTTTCAGGGAATATAATTTCTCAAACACAAACATCTCCAACGCACCATGCTGTATCCAGTATCGTTCTCTGCCAACTTTACAAATTATATGAATCCGCGTCCACTGACGGGAAGTACTGTTTTACAAAAAATCCCTCACCGTAGGTGCGCTACGCCCCATGACTATGGCAAATTCTGCTTAGTGACTGTCTTGCAAACAGCTAGCCCAACATAAGATGGCTACGGTGGCACAGAAGACGGGAAGACATTCAAATGCATTCTCAGGTCTAGAGGATGGTGATTACAGATCAGGATCGAACGCGCGACAAGCGGAACACTCGCACAAATGATGAATGGACATAATGAGGCGCTATCGGATTTCAGCACCCATCACGGCACTGTGTTAGGCCAGCCTTTGTCAGTGCAAGTAGCCTCTTCCACTCGAGGGATACACGGTATGAACATACTATCAACGAGCTTGACATCCTCGAAGGCATCACGATCAGTTGAGGGCTTTGCCTGTTTTTATCTCATACAAAGGCTCCACATGACCTCTCTGCAAGCTATGGTCCAGCCAGTCTCGAGGATACCCATCCTGTACCTCGACTGAAAATCAGTTGACGGCCATAAGATTAGTATCGCAAAGGGGATCCGCAAAATGTGCGAGGTCATCGAGATCTGCCACGGGACACGGACCCCCTCTCCTTCTGGGCACGTCTATATTCCAGGCTCCTCTGCAAAAAAAAAGGGACCCCGTCCCAAGAGGCGGTGATCTCGAGTTTCCCCGTCCAGTCCTTTGGCAGATCTGGACTAATGTTTTCCAAAGCCTTTTTTGTTTTCGCTCCTGGTCACCCAACGAGGGTGTACGTACTGCAGAGTCGGACAGTGTTCTGCTCGCGCTCAACCTTGTAGTGCATGGATCGAGAAGGAGAGGGGACGACGAATGCAAACACCTTGGCGACAACTGGGCCCAAACGGCGATACGAAGGGAAGCCTTTCAGTGGTGCAAACGGCAATGCTTCTTCAGCGTCATCGGTTGCAGCTACATGCCACTCGAATTCGGTGCTATACGGAGACTTCGATCTGGTGCGTAATCACCTTGTGTGCCCGGATTGCTACGAAACTACATCCAGCTTCTAAGTCGCAAGGAATCACCGATGGCTAATCATTGAACTTCACTATCATTGCGGGACAAAACAGCCACTGCATCGGGTTTCCACCTCCTTGCGGTAACAAGCAGTTGCGCTGGGATTAGGATCTCACCAGTTCTTCAAAACGTGAAGACGGCGGTCAATAACCCACTCCTTAGGACCTGTAGAGCGCCGGGTTTATCAGAATCCAGCCATGTCAACTCTCAAGGCAGCTCTCTTCTACAAATTGTGCAACATCTCTTGCCGGCTAACACTCAGAGAAATGCGCCGTGACGTATGGACGCTTCGGCGCTGTTCTTAGCTAAGTATACCAAGGGATAGCTTGAATCAATCTATCAATTTAACACAAACGAGCGCTGATTAGTACCCCGCCACGCATCCGCAGTAACTGTCAATGCCTGGCGTCTCGCTTTCTACATTACCCAGATATGATGAGAACTTCCATCCACAGAAACAGACGATGACGTCGTTGGTTCCTTGGGAATAGGCCTACCTAGGTTCCTCAGTACTGCCTCAGCACTGGACGCATTCAATCGTCGCCATGCCATTGAATATTGATGTTCCGCGCCACAGCCCCTTGCGACGTCAACGGCTCCCACCACCATCACGATCCGTGCCTTCGCCACAAATCAACTAATCACATCTCGCCCACTCTTTTGACTCGTCACACTCAGGGTGGATCTTTAAATGCCAATAATAAAAAGTTTCAGTGGTATATGTATTATTGCGACTATGTCGGGCTGGTATATGTTATATCTACAAACAAGGTCCCTGATGAGTGCAATGTGTGTTCATGAGGTATATTATGATATGCGATAGATGCAGGGGAGATGCAAGGGGCGTCAAAGTCTTTTGGGGGAGGCCTATGGCTCGAGGGGGGGAGGAGTCAAAGTAAAGGTAAAAAAGGAGTGGAAAAGGTAACTGTTGAATCCAAAAAAGTCTTTGGATGCCAAAAGAATACCATTTATCTCAGACGAGACAGATGAATTTGGTGAAGAACGGAAAACGGGGGAGTCCGATATCGAATGAGGAAATCAGAAAATATAAAAAAGGGGAACAAAAGAGCCAAGAGTCAGGCGAGGAGCAAAGTCGATAAGAGCGGAAAATCGTCCTTTACCCTCCTTCTATGCCTGGCGTTCTCCCAGATATGCCACGATCACCGCGCGTATCCAACGCTCATGGGGGTCATTTGCATCTCAAATCCGCCAACCTCTTCATCTGCACCTCTTCTCCTCATGTTTCCCCCACCCATGGTCATTTCTTTAGGTGGCAGTGGGGGAGGCGCGTCCCTATACGGAGATTGGTCTCTAAATGGTGACATGAATTCGTTACCTAGACAGCGCACCGCGCAGATCACACATCACTTATCATAACGCATTCGGCAGTAAGAGAGAAGCTCACCATCGGTATGTAGCATTCTTTGGTGAGAAGGCACTGTATCCGTGTTCGTACCAAGCTTCTCCTCATTAAGCTTATCCGCGGCAGCAGTGGCTGCAGAAATGTCACCAATACCAGCACGAGTACCCCATCCGGTCTGTATATTTCACCGTTAGCACACAAGAATAACCCCGAGTTTAAAGAAGCTTAAATTACGAACCTCGTGTAGAGTACATAAAGCGTATAGCTTCATCACCGCAAAGTAGTAGCCAAATAAAATGAATGCAGGCACGTAAACGATATCCTGCGGTCGATACCACAGATGTGGCAAAAGCTTTGCCGTTCGTGTCGCCGTTAGCCAAACCATGTAAGATAAAATGATATTCCTAACGGGGAATAGTGAACACGTGTCATGTCAGGCGACCCGCAGCAGGCACTACGAAAAAGAATACTTACCACCATGGCAGATGATAGCCGCCGTGCGCCGTGGGTAGGAAACTTTTGTAAATGAGGTATGCAACGAAGCATGGACCAACCAGCAGCGTGAGTGGGTTGAATAGCTTGTCAACCTGCGACACAGTGAGCAGCAAACACAACACCATAACTGAAGCGTACCATAGTATAAGCGACAAAAGGGTGCGCCGTCCAAACGTGCCGCTCCATGAACAGACTCCTCAAGTCTGACCTCCACGTGTTCCGCGTCCACCGCAACACCTGCTTTAAAAACCTCCAATTTGGCTTCATCGTACTCAACAGCTCAGCCTCTGGACAGCATTGCACATAAGTGGTCCATCCATGACTGACCATCCATCTGGTTAAAAATTTGTCGTCTCCTGAATTTAGCTGGTACTTCCCCAGCCAATAGTCGTGCGTAAAACCGTGAAGAAACTCTGGATCCTTCAGAATGACCGTCCTATACGCCGCTGTCCGCCCAGACAAGCATGGAACTCCTCCATCAATGTGGGTTGACGCAGCAATCTCCACATTCCGCATGGTTAACCGGAATGCCGCAAGCACCTCCCACACTGTCATCTTATTGCCAACCGGCTGCACACGCTGACTCGTTCCGACCCCGCCTACTTTCTGGTCCTCAAAGCATGCAAGCACGTATGGCAAGAGCGTCGGCGGCCAAATCGCGTCGTCATCCGAGAACACGATGATGTCCGTTGTCGTGTTCCTAATCCCATGCATCATCTGCAACCTCTTGTTTGCAAATGGCACAGTCAAGACGCGGATCCTATCTGGAGCAACCTGGTTCGCTAGGTCTTGCAGGGGTCCAAGCATTTTTTCCTCTGTGACGATGATAATCTCTTTCGGGTTGCCAACAAGCCAGCTATGTGCAGCTTCCTTGAACTCTTCGCCTGCATCTATCGTCGGCACAATGATCGTCACATCTTCCGAAGCGACGTATGTTGGATTTTCAGGTAAGGGGACCGGGCGATAGGTGAGGGCGGCTGACACGCGTATTGTATACCATAGATAGCGAAAAAATCTGTATAATGCCTATCCATGAGCAAACCGTCAATAATATAGACCTTTCACCGACCCTATGACACCAAAGGGGACAACTACGGATGGGAATCATCAGCAAGGATGTCTTGGCATGCAGTTGGCGAGAAAAAGAAACTTACAGACTGGGAATGCATCAGCAGTAAGATAGAGCATTTGTGCTCTGATGCAAAGTGAAAGGAATGAAGGGGAGTGCGGTGAGTGATGGAAGTGGAAACAAACGCCAGCGCCCCTTGTGTCTAGTGGTAGTGACACTAGGACGGTTACACGCTCATCATCGGTGCGGAGTTTGAAAATTCAGGCATCGCCGACTACTCCTCCCTTCATATTTGCCTCGCGCCGTGACCGATGCCGAGCACCGAGCAACTTCGGGTCCGCACTTACAATAATTTTCACCAGCTAGGGGTTCGCCAAGACCTTCCAGTGTTACCTCACATTTTATTCCCTCCGGCCCGGCATCATCACCAGATTGTGGAAAAACATGCGCAGGTCGGTCTACGGGCGTTGCTTGACTATGGGATTACACTTGAGCCTTTAGGAAATTTGCCCCTGATACCCATCTAATTGGAAACACTGGTGTAACAGGCACGCACTCCGACAAAGCACAACCGCAGCAATAAAGGAAAATTCCGTCGTACATTACTTAAAAGCACATTGACTTGTCTGAGTAATACACACGAGACCATGCCAATCTTTAAAGGGGAGAAACTACCGACTGCGAAAATGCCATGCAATGTGGGTAAATAGATGATGGGTGGTATCAATAAAAAAGCTATATGACTTTTGGTTGGGTGGACAAATATTAACGGCGAAATAGATAGGATAAGGCCACAGGCCAAAAAATAAAGTGGTGAATTCGTCAAGGAAAGATAGTAATACCTCACATCATATCTCTCCCGGCGCCGCGTGGTAATGGGCTGGCAAAGGGGCCAAAGGGGGAGGGGAAACTCTAACAGTAGTACATGCGTCAATCAACTTTCTCCTCAACTCTTCACAGTGTCGTTGATGATCTGCAATCGTGAATTCACATTTCACAAACAAGATAAGACAGAAGAACACACTCACATGTACTTGGCCACATTCCATTAAGCACATCGACCACCCTCACCACCGTTTTGGCAAGTTCCAAAAAGTTGAGCAAAGTCCGATCGTGACTCCACATTCGAAGGCACCTAAGTTCACGATAAGAGATTAATAAATACCGATGCCCCTTGACTCTGGCTAAATGGAACGACGAAATGAAACTCACAGTGCTAGCTGAGTTGAATACCATGTGACGTCAAATGGTCTCCTGGTCCACATGCTGCCTAGCTTATCTTCGACGTGTTGCCGAAGGCTTAACTCGGAGTCGGCCTGGTCAATCAACCGCTTCGTCCAGTCATCTGTCATGGACGAATACTAAACCACGTCGTCAACCAAATCAACCATATACTTACACCATTGCTCTGCTTCACGACGAGTGAAGAATGGCTTGCTTGGACTGTCGTCGTAGCCAATAATACTGAAACCGAAGATGAGAATGTAGATATGAAATCACAATTCGAACCCAAATACCTCCGATGCGCTTTCTTAATTAAGAAGCGTGAGCTGGTGAAGGTTAGCTACAGCATCTAACACGTGCACGGAGATAATCCTCACTTTTGTATCAGCTCCCGACATCGATGTATTATGACCGAGTCAAAATTGCAAGAATGAGAATCAAGCGAGTCTTGCAGCGACATCGTTTCGTTCAATGCTTCAGCCGCGTACTCCGATTTGTCCTCGGTGCCAAGGTTACCCCAAATGAGGCGCGTGCAGAAGTTGAAGAGAAGCATGCTCCTGCAGTACAGTGCCCAAACGGACTCCTTCGGTGACAATGATTGGGAAGACTCGGTGAACGAGGGAGAAACGCAATCGATCGCTTCTCCCGGGAATAACAACGCATACTGGGGTTCGTCAGTTAACGCGTCGATAACGACAGGAATTGGAACCCAATGACGGACTCACATTACCAGGATTGGCCAGCCAGAAGCTTACTGGCTCATTCCCGTGGCATACGCACAGCGTATTGTAAATTGAAATAATTGCGAGTGCATTCCAGCACACTCGACGACTTTCTTCCGCTTCTATCTCGTCTGCAGTCCAGACCGGATCCCAGGGTAAAGGAAAAGTTTGAACGGCTCGTGGGTCGCTCGGAGTTTCAAGGGTAGCACATGAGCAGGTTTTTGGGATCACACGACCGTAGGATGCTGTCTCCGGTATCGTGGGCACACTATCAGCTCGGAACTTGGTTGCCATCGGATCAACTGCATCACGCTGGGTCAGCTTACGGGCAGAGATGATGTCGTCCAACTCTCGAAGGGCGCGAGTAAGCCTATCGGGGTTATAGGATGGATGTACAGACGACTCGAATAGAGACATGATCTGTGTTAAAGTTAATAATATATCCAGGAAATTGCGCAAAAAGGGCACTCACAAAGGCTGCACCAGCTAGTTTGACGTCGATCTGACCAGATCTATAGGAAGCAGTAAGCGTAGACTGAGCCGAGCTAGCAAGGCGCATAGCAGCGTCCCGGCCGCTTGAACCACGCCCCTTCTCGCTCGATTTCATAAGGGCCGAAAGGGCCAAGCCGGAATAAATGAAGGCAGGCTGGATGTGGATCCGCTTTTCATCGTCATATAGGCAATCTCTCAAGTGGTCCAAATTGACGAAGCAGAACCACTGGGGGGCATCGGACACGCTATAGAACGGGTCAATGACAAAAGATCAGGGTGGTCAGAGATTCCCGACTCAACAGGTATGTGAATGCATCAACGATCGACCTCAGGCTGTGTCAACCTAACCAGTCAGCGTCGGCCAAGGGCAAAGCATGCGTGCGACTCGCCTGTAGCTAGCCAAGATCGCGTTCCACTGACGTCTCTTGTCTTCCAGCATACCAAGACTTCCGGGACTTGTTGATGGGTACGGATTCGAGGCCTGTAGTCGAGGATAAGGGTTACCTGTAGGCCGTGTCTCAAATGCCACGTCGCGGGCTAAAGGTGGTGATTCAGACTGTAAAGGGTTGCCCGTCAGCGTGAACATATACAAATGTCACTGACCCTGTTTACCTTGACGGCAAGCCCCCCGTCCATAGTTTGGCTCAAAGAGGGAATCGACGATGTTCCGGTAAGAGCGTGCGTATGCGAATCCATCTCGCGATCCTTATCATCCTTGATGTTCGTCGCCATGGTTGCTGGGGAGTTTAGATACTCTTCTGCGGTCGTACGTCTGCGTTTCGTGGTAGTCGTTGCTGGGGTAGGCTCCTCCAGAAGGCGCTTTTTAGGTCGTCTCTGCCGAGTGCCTGGGTGTTTATCGGGGCCTCTCCGTTTAGGCACTGCGTCATACTCGCAAGCGTTTGATCTTCGGGCACAATTATTGCAGGTCGGTCGCTTAGAATCGCAACGAATTTTCCGACTGCGACTGTATAATTGATGAAATCGATAAACGCTGATAGCTTAATCAATGCTGATGTCGGTAACAAAACGAGACGCACCATTGGTTGCAGGCTATGACAACATTAGATATCTCCTTTCGTGGCTTGGGATTACCACTATTGCTCAACACGTTGGATGGAGACGTCTCTGATCTCAGGTGGGTCGAGGGTACTTGAGGAGCGACACTCTGCATGCTGGACATGATGGACATGCCTGCCGGCCGAGAATACGGAGCATCATGCGTAGAATCACCCGGCAAACGGCGCACGTCGTCGGAGGGAGCAATGTACCTGTAGTCCAGCTGCCTGTACCCCAGAGGTGCAGATGGTGGAAGCCGAACAGCGGATGCCAGAGAATGAAGAGTCGCGCCTGGCTGAGAATGAGGCTGGAGAGAGTACGTCGCTGCAGGAAAGATGTTGTGGGAAGTCGAATCGGGTACTTGCAGGGCGGTTAACTGCGGGAGTTGCTGCGCGCCGACAGGCAGCGCGTACTCATATCTCGGGGCGTAGCTTGTTGTGGCACGCTGGATGTCAGGTTGATCATACTGATACCGGACTTAATAGACGGAACAGGTGAGAACATAAAATCTAGTTGCGGAAGCGATGGCTACACACGTACAACTGTCACCGGGCGGGGGAGGATAAGTAGTTCCGAAGACGGGAGAGTGGAGACCGGAGCCGTCTTCGCTAGACTGGGCGCTTTCGTCAGAAAGCATTGGGTGCAGGGCCTGGGGTATATAGTGATGGACGAGAGTTGCGACCATATAAGTGGAATCAGGAGGCGTACTAGGGACGAAGAGAGGGAAAGGCAGCCAGCAAGTAGATGGTACTTGTGAGTCAAGCGCAAGGCCACGCGAAATTGGGTTTAGGAAGTCCACGGAGAGAAACTCAGACACGCAGAACAGATTTAGAGATTGGGATGAATTTCGTTATGGTGCAATTAAGGTTGCTCCAAACAATGCGCTCAGCCCTTGGCTATGGTGAATGGCTCGCGATCTTCACCGTCGACACGCCTGCGTGAACGGCCCGGTTTATGTCCATGTAGTGACGAGAGGCAATCATTTGCCATGACAAATCCTGTACATGTCTCCTCGCGACTCGGCTTCAGGATCGCAAATTGACCCTCGATCGGCCATGAGCTGTTCTCACCGACCAGCTCGCGTCCAGGGCGGATCATTACTGTGTCCATACCACTCGTGTACTCAGCACAGTCTGCTGTATTATTATCGTCTGCGTCCACGAGGCTGACCAGAGATGACGACACACCTTGTGAAGCCCCTTGGGGCGAACAGGGACGCCACAGCGCCCCATGCGGCACGCATTTACGCCACCACACCATCTCGGACCCGCCAGTGCGTCTAGGAGGTGGCTAGCTGAATCTGATACGTGTGAAGCGTATCAATTCATTTTGCAGATCCTACTCCCGCCGACGTGTCTCTGTACCTTCCATCCAACCCTGACTGTCCTCCAACCGCTAGCCTGCATATTCAAATTGATATCAGATTTTCGGCACTTGTCTCCGAATTCAATTCCTTTTATTAACTTTTTCACAGTCGCTTTGGTGCAGCTTGACACTTTCCGCCTTATCCGCGAGTATTGGCCGATCGGTTCAGATGAGACCAGTCCTGACTTATCTTTAGAACAAACCATTTTCTGACACTCCGCTTGAACCCTCTTAGCTTCTCATATTCCATGCCATAAATCGGGGTTAAATCGAACAAATACAAGAACTTCATTACAGCACGACTCTAAAGAACCGCTGATACAGGATCATATCACCAGCAACTAGACAACCAAATCGGGGCTCGAACAGGTGAGAAAACGTGGTCGAGACATCTCCAGGGCCGAAAAGATGCGTTTACGAAACTACCCTTCTTTCGTCGCCTGATGTGCATGGTGGGACAGTGAATCATAGAACGTAGGAAGAAAGAAACAATTAAGGACAACAAAACATTTACAATCTTCTGGGCGAAACGAGGAAGCACTTGCGCTTGACTTCTTTTATCCGACTAGGCCTCCAGCAGTTTGGACAGGCGCGGGAGATCCGA
This sequence comes from Amanita rubescens, assembly GCA_015039365.1. NCBI lineage: Eukaryota > Fungi > Basidiomycota > Agaricomycetes > Agaricales > Amanitaceae > Amanita > Amanita rubescens. The sequence goes on from WION01000416.1 coordinate 27,351, forward strand.
GAGCTAGACCGAGCCACACCCATTCAGCCATTGCAAGACATGGTGCAACATCATCATGAATCCGTACCATCCTTCGTGCCATTCGCTTCAACATCCATCGCATCCGTGGTTTCCTGGGCAGTCTCCTTCTCTTTCGCTTGCTCTTCCTCCCGCGGCTTTTCCTGCTCCGGTACTTCTCCCGCTGCAAACTCTTTGGTTTCTGTCCCCTTGTCACCATCACCTTTCGCGGCACCATTTGTCGTTACAGTTTCGGCACCATTGGACTTGTTGGCATTCAAAATTTGATGCCACTTATCCACCAGCGCCTTTGCTCGTTCCCTAAACTTGAACTCTGCGTCACGAGGCACCTTGTCCTCCGATAACACGGCAATGTGGCGCATAACCTTGCCTATCTTGGAAAACTGCGGAAACAATCAAGAACCATCATACTCCAGATACCTAGGGGCTTACTGATAGATATTGAATGTTAATTCTATCGTAATTCTCCACGCTAGTGAAAAGGCTATCCAAGGCAGGCATCTCCTTAATCGCGATTAGTTTCAGCTCAAGGACGATAAAACACGATCTCACTTCATCTTTTGGCAATCCTTTGGCACTCAAGAAGCTCTTTTGTAACTTGTGCCGCCAATCTCGAACTCTCACCGCCTCAGGGTCATTAGACAACTTAGCTTCAGTAGTAACATGATGAGCCGATAAAAAGAATCACACGTGAAATGTAGATAAGCGCCTCACCGTCATCAATTTCTTCTTCCTTGTCACGTTTCGCCTTCTTCGTAGGTGGGGGTGATGCCTTCTTGTCCCTGGCGTCCTCGGCCTCGCCTTCACCACCCTCACCCTCATCTTCAGACTCGACCATGGCCTTGGACTTGGTGCCATTGCGCTTGGTTTTGGTTGATACTAAAGATGACCCCGTTAATCAATTTAACTATTTCCTCGTCCACGGATACCCGCCTTTCCTAGCTTTCGAGCCAGCGTCAGAAATTCTCTTTCTCTTTTTTGACTTGGACTTCCCCGACTCTTCATCTTCACGTTCGCTTTCCAGTTCGTCAATTTCAGCATTGGCTTCCTCTTCAACAGCCAACTGAGTAGCTGCTTGTATTTCTTGCTCCCATTTGCTGGGATCTAGCGCAATCCGATAGCCTTGCAGAAGGTCCCCCGACTTTTTGTAGGGTTCGTTTATATATGACTCGATTTCGTGAGGCTGTAGCTTGGAAATGTCTTTCGACACTAGCCACGCGCTAAACATGACACGTCAGCAATGGCCCTTCCATCAGTAATGAAAGAGCAACGTACTAATCCCCGGTGGGGAAGAACCTGACGCAATAAAACGTCGCTTTTTTACTTGTAGGACGTTCTTTGGAAACACCCGGAGGAACAGTCTCCGGGTCGACAACCTTGACGCGGCACAGAACGCAGTTAGGACTGCGAGGAAACTTTGGATAAACGTAGCGAAATACGCGACGGCCTTACCATGCCAGGCCACGGGGGATAACCGCGTACTTTTCCTAATACAACATCGCGAGTTTCGTAAGAAGAGGTCTCCTTCACTGCCTTTGCAGTCTTTTTACTCATGGCTTGCTCTCCTGGGAACAATTAAAAGATTACAAGAAGAAAACGGGTAAAGCGACGAGCTGAGATGGTTGAAGCACGAGACAATCTGGAGTGCAACTCACTATTCCCACGAGTCACGTTTCTCCAAGATTACCACGGGGGCCCGTGCACTCGCGTTTGTTGATGGGCGTAGTAATGATCGACTGACTTTTTTCGACGTACTACTACAATGTGAAGCAATCACAGAAAGCTCCGATGTCCCAGGAACCTATATAACTACCTTGAGGATGTGGCATATGACTGGGTTACACACACCATGAGAGAATTCATTCACAGAACCACCCCGGGACTTCCCGGTAGTAGCAGCCACAGCGACAGGTAGGAACTTGTAGAGAACGTATTACGACCGCTCTGGATAGGAGTAAGTGGCCATTATTAAACGCAGAGCATTGCTGGAATCACAAGTCTGGCTTAGGTGCTTCTAGGTAGAAGCCCCCGCATACGGACATTTGATAAGACAGGATCTTTGAGAACGAAGTGGATTGTTTTTGTTGTGGTGGCGCACTGGTGACACATCTTTCACATTGGCCCGATCTCTAAATCATAAGATGCCTTGGATCTGAACCTCGACCTCGCAGGCTGGCATCGAGCGCGCGTGATTCAGCATGCCGATGATTTCAATCGCTCTTCATCTCAGTCCCATGAATGAACTGGGAATACCAAGTCATCGACCTTGACCCAGGAACATGATATGGCTATCGCTGTGCTCGCGAAGAGTAGTAGCCGCAGCATGAACGCGATGCACTGGCAACACTAGCAAGCCCAACATGGCTGACCCTGTCTCCGATGTCGGAACTTTGCAAGGGTCTCTCGTTGGAGGTGTGCCCGATGCAGACTAGTCGGCATAGCAAAACGCAACTGAGAACGACAACCTGCATTCTATCCATTCATCATGATATGAACGCCATTCATTGACAATAATCAGAAGCCAGCTAAATACGTCTGCTACGAACCTGATGAAACAATCTAAGAATCCCATCATTCTCGAGCTGAGCTACCAGTATTCAGGTTTGTAAGGGTCAATTGCTGGTATAGAAGTTCACGGACCTTAAATGCAGAAACTAAGAGAGGTCCTTGGCTTAAACCTGTCGCAATACCATGTTGTTTTCCAAGGACAACCTTTCCGCAAAGAAGTAGCGCAAAAATAGCGAGGAACGGCAGTCCCGAGTTTGAGCTACTGAGCCTTAACCGAGAGTTGGTTTGCGGACAGAAAACTTTGATGGCCTAGCTGCCAAGACGGTCTTCACATACGGGTGCCTGACTGCCCATATCATTTCATGAGAAAAGGAAAGCCAGCTGATGAAAGTAGATTAATCGAGAAGGAAGAGGGTCCTGTCGCAATACATACGTGAGATTTCATACACCGATCAATTGGGATGCCAATGTGAAGCCTTGCAAAGAATCAACGCATGTATCAGAAGGATTGCGCTAAAAGAGCTGATCACACACGTAGGAAGACACAGGAGAGAGGCCTAATAATAGGGAATAGACGAAAACATATTCTTGCTGACTTCCTTTCACATGAGAATTTGGCGCCATATCGTGGCACTTCTGCAAGCTCGACGCGGATAACTTGTTCGGCGTATGACATGACTCCATGGATATGCACGAAATGTGTATATTCGGCATGCGGACAACAGTGGCCGTCGTACACAGTAATTTCGGACCGCAGCGCCTATATCGAAACCAGTTTGCGTAAATAATCCGAGATTTGCCACAGCTTACCGAGTCCGAATAGCAGCATTACCTTACTGGCTAAGGTCCACGATGTCTCCGCATGTAGCGCGTAAGAACGACGACTGCGTGAAACAGACCAAAGGGATAGCAATCTCGCCGGGAGCTCGATGACAAAAACAATGAGATGAGGTCAGAACCGGAAAATTAGCGTCTCCCGGATCATGCGGAGTTTGTAAACTTTGCTCAATACTCATCACAACGATGTGGGCGCGGTCGGCGGTCGCACAATCTGCCTGATGGCGGGCGGTTCCAATCAGCGTCTACGTATGTGTGCTTATATATGGCACATCCTGGAACGCTAGCCTGATACAAGTATAATAAGACGTACCTGAATGCAGTGGCAAGTGGCTAGACTTGAGCGCTTTATGTAAATTTCCGTGCCAAAATTTGTCAAGGGGGGTAAATGATTGCAATGGGTTTTCGGCGCGTTGCCCCGTCGTCATATGGCTGCATATGCAGACTTGAACGTACTAGAGTGCATACTACGCGATTCTAGGAGACATTGAGTTCTCGGAACTTGGATAAGAGGAAAGCTGTTTCATCCCACGTTGCGCGAACATGTTACCACATGGCCAGTAACTGTAACAGATTGATATATCAGAGCAAGACGACGCGACAACGGGGCTGCCTAACAACGGTTTCCCCCCAGTCACCAGCATCTGACCATATGATCGACAAGTGACGTCTGTCGTGAAAAAAAAATGGTTTCAAATTCGGAAGACGGGCAATTATCTGTCGTCTCGAACTCAAGTACTTATCCAGACTATTCAGAACAATTATGCTTTTGACGTCGGTAATTTGTTTGATATTATGGGAAAGATGTACGTACTTAGTCACATCAGTGAAGCTGCGCGCCGTTAAATTCATCTGTTGTGGCTGCCCTATGATGTAAGTTACAAAATCAGCGTTACCCTGAGTGATCTGGGTCCTGAAGCATCTCGCTTCCACACCCTCCAAATCCAATAGATTCCAATACATACTTTCGCCCATGAGATAACCTTGCGCCTTCATCATAATTCTTCCCCATTTGGCAGTCATGTCGATATAAAACCGGGAAGGATCGAATGTTTGGCTCCACCATTTTTACCGTTCAATCAGCGGTCTTTCTTGATTGCCTTTCTTTCTTTTCCACTTTCCCTCAATGTCGAATATCACCGCCTACGTCCTCCAAGAGAGAAACGAGCCTAACGGCGCGATTTCCTACAATGATATGCAAAATCGACTTTCCATCTCTTACCGATGCACCCTCAAAAATGACAAGGGTACAACTTGGTCCGTATTTGATCAGACTGGCCTTGGGGGCGGTGCTTTTGTTCCCGTCTTCATGCTTGAGTTTGGACGGGACCACGGATTAGGCGTAATCCATACTGGACCAAAAGAATGTGTGTCGATGAGAAAATTCCTCAGCAAGGCGTCCCTACTGGGAAAGTGAGTGTCAATGCATTCGCTCACTGTTGACATGCCCTGACTCATTGTTATGTATCTAGTACACGTATTCGAAAATTCAAGGGAACAGATGGTAAAGAATACACATGGAGTCATCGCGAGATGGGCGAGTATGAATGGGTTGTAAGTGCAGGGCATCTATTACCTGTTTATCAACTGAAGAGGTACATCAGTGCATGGACTCCGGTGCTGATATCGTGGCATACTACCGTCGCGGGGGTGTCAGTCGGGCTGGTGTCAAATCATCAAACATACTGGTTGTTGAGGAGAGATGCAAGAAATTAGCGTCTGGTATGTGAAGAAATATTTTAGTACTCCAGGCACTCGTTGACGTCAACCAACAGACTTTGTCGCGACGCTCATGATTATGAGGCATATTGTGACTCACGAACTCCGATAAACCCTCTCATATATTCTAGCATTTTATTACCCAGCTCTGCGTCAGTTATCATAATTATCGTACTGTAGTGTAGTATTCCTTGCAGGTGCCTTTCACTTTCGGTTTGGGACTTTTTGTTTAGCGTCCAGGACGTACAACTTTGATATATTTGACAAGTTCCCGTCGGATAACTGATCATGTACTATTATTATGTATGTAAAATTTTAGCTTTCCCCACTACTCTACGATCCGTGTGCGCAGTTTGAAACGTCCATAATCGAGCATACTATTCTTGTTGCCGTAGCGCGTGCTTGTGAAGAAAACCTTATTTGAGCCACAGTCAAGTCCTAATCGTCATTCTTTGCACAACTTGCGACTTTCAGGGACAACTTGAAATTACGGGAATATGATTACGTCATAATACCTGCCTTGACGGTGGACCAGAACCCCTGAAAGGGTCAATATTCAATGCTAAATATTATGGCAACTTTCTCAAGTACATCTCGAAAGTCGTCAGTCACCGAGGTGGAACAGATGATTCCGCCAATGATATTAAATCGTCACAGCAAAACGAGTCAGGTGAAAATCTAAGAAGTGATGTGCGTTCTGATTCTGCCTCTTCAAATCTGCATTTCTTATTTAATTTAAGATGATTCTTATTTCTGATAATAATTGTCCCCAACCGCGATGACATCCTACCACTGCTGTCCGCACGCAAATTTCACCACCTCATGCGCGCTTGGGCCCTCAGAACAGATGGTTATCACTCATCTTATGTATAATGTTCATTTGAAGAAGTTTCATGATACTTATAGCAGAAATAATAGGCAAAAAAATTAGCAGTCGGGAAGAAACAATGTCTGTGCGATTTTCAGAGGTTCAGTGAAATAAACTTGATAGTTTGAATTTCAAGTTCGCGATAAGATGCACTGTCGCGTCGTGCCAAGTACTAGTGCGATGGATTAGCACAATCAGTGAAGGGCCTCAAGCTGCAGAGAACCAATACCTACTTTGAAGAGCACGAGATTTATGCACCAACCTGCATCTGCCTCTTCCCTCACCTCGAAACAACTTCCACCTTATTATCAAATTGATTATTATCCTGTAGTACCTCCCTTTCTTCAGATGATGAATAGACTTAAGCAGTCCAGGGCTTACCCTGGCTTATCGATGTCGTCGCCTCGTGAAGGAGATTGAACCGGGATGACGGGAAGCGTGACTGATGTGACTCGAACCCTATCTTTTTGAAGCGAATTACTTCCTTTATTTTTCAGGTTTATATAGAGGTGTAATAAGAAGCACATAGACCTCCCAAACAAATCCGGAGGCTGATATCCATCAGCAAGCACATATCCTTAGGTAAGTGTTTGAAACCCGTTTCGGACCGAAGTCTAGCGCTGCTTTTCTTTTTTCGAATGGAAATGAGTGTATTACGTGTCCTATCGTAAAAGCGCTTCTAGTGTGGGATTGAAGGTATTTAGTTCGCTTCCCAATGCGTTTGCCTCCGTCCTTGAGTTTTGAACGACACTACTAGATGAAGTTTTTTCTAGTCTTGGCCTTGCTTGCTAGCTACGCCAGTGCTGGCAACTTCAAGGGTGACTTGAATGCCGTTGGCGCCCATGCAATTTTCCTTGGAGATTCTGCTTATAGTGGGGCCAGTGAAGCATGTGAGTATATTGTAATAAAGAAAACGCGCAAAAGTTTAAGCTTATGTCCAGTCAATGAGAGATATACGTTTCAACCAGCGGCTATAACTTATCCTAGCACCACTCAGCAGGTGTCACGAATAGTGAAAGTCGGTGTAACACATAATCACCGAGTAGTTGCTCGCAGTGGCGGAGTACGTGATCGACAGATTCAACGCTCATGCTAGCTCACGTTTTTTATAGCATAGTTACATAGCGAATGGATTGGGTGGAAAAAACGGTGTTCTGGTCATCGACATGAAGAATATGACTAGTATTACCGTCTCATCATCGGGAATTGCGACTATACAGACTGGAAACAGGCTGGGTGATATAGCCTTGGCACTCAACGCGCACGGACGAGGATTGCCTCACGGTTTGTGTCCTTACGTCGGAATAGGAGGACATGCATGCAAGTATCTTCGTCGATGATAGGGACAATTCTTGACGTTACATTTTAGCTTTTGGTGGATGGGGTTTTACATCACGCATGTGGGGCCTCACGCTTGATACCATTCACTCCTTGGATACAGTGCTGGCGAACGGTACAATTGCCACTCTTTCGGATCTTTCTCATCCCGACTTATTCTGGGTATGTATGATTTTCCTCCTCGCGTCAAATCGGTTTATAAATGAAAATAACCAGGCTATGAGAGGAGCTGGACCTTCCTTTGGTATCACCACGTCGATCACAGTGAAGACTTTTCCTGAACCTCCGATTACGACCATCTATCAGTACAATTGGAACATAAATTTTTCTGCCGTTGCAAAGGCCATATCCTCTTTCCAGAAGTTCGCTCAAACGAACATTCCCAAAGAATATACGGCCGAGCTCGCTCTTTTCAAGGGTGCAGCGGTGGGCCAACTACGTTTCACCGTTACGGGAGGCTGGTATGGTCCAACAGACAAACTCAACGCCACCATCGCACCATACCTCGCTACGGTACCCAACCCTGACTCAATCGTCTTCAAAACTGGTCCTTACATTGACAGTTTGAGGTATCTTGGAGGATTGGGACATCTTAGCACCCACAATACCCCGGACAGCAGGAATACCTTCTATGCAAAGTCATTGATGACCCCCGAAGCGTCACCGATCTCAGATGCGGCGCTTGCGGCGTTTACAGGCTATTTGGCTAACGCGGGATATAGTACAAACCTAGTAAGCCCTGACTAGCTCGTTTTTTCGACTTGTCTCATCACCAGAAAGAACTGGTTTGTCCAAATGGAGTTGTATGGTGGAAAGAACTCTGCTATCAACGCGGTTGCACAGAACGCGACATCCTTTGGGCGAAGGAATGCTATGTGGACATTACAGTTATACGCGTCCTCGCCCACCTATAATCCTCCTTTCCCTGGCTACGGATTCCTTTTCCTTGATGGTAAGGCAGACCGTTATTTAGTTGCAATGCCTGGAATTTCCCCCCCTAGAAATGGTAAACAGTATCACGAACAATAGTCCAACTGGATGGGATATCGGGTGAGCACCCCCCTGCCGGAAGTGGAATTAGATCTGCTGATCTACTGAATAGCGCATACCCCAATTATGCAGATGATCGCCTGAATAATTGGCAGCAATTCTATTTTGGAAACCATTATCAGCGGTTGCAAAGCCTCAAACGGAAGTTCGACCCCAAAAACACATTCTCGTTCCCGCAAAGTATTGAACTGTAAAATGAAGGGTTTACCAGGTCTAAATGGGCACGTGCGAAGTCATATTCGCCACTCCATATACCCTATTGTCATTGACGGTTTTCGTGGGTTCTACTAGTGGTATATTCAGTTGCAATATATATCGCCGAGACGGAGATGGACATGTGACGTAGTGATCATCTTAGATTCCAGATCATCAATCGCCACCGCTCTAAACTGGTATAGGCACGGTTGTGCGGGTCCCCTGAACTTCGACATGTCGCGGTAATCCATCAGGCACTGTCGGGAAAAACTGTATACAGATGTGGGATCATTCCCAGCTACGCCGCCCAGTCTGTTCAGCGTGATCGGTCCTGATCCAAGTTTGCCATGAGAGAGGAACGATTCTAGACATTAGTGATTCTGATGTGACAACAAACCGACAGCGTGCGAAACTACTAGTCTGCGGAAACTGTCCATCTTACCAGCAAGCCCCAAGTAGTGTCACAGGATAATCATACGGGTGGATCATGTGCACATATCGGAGTCGAAAAAAGAATGACATTGCTTTCCAAAAGCCCGATCGAATGCAACAAGTATCTTACCCAATTGATACTAGATATGCAAACGTTCGGACTCAGAATAAAATATTAGATGACACAGCTGAAGATGCAATAATTTCAGTATATGGCCATGGATCTGGAGAACGTGAATAAACATCGTCAAAGAGAAACGATCCCGACACATGTTGGGCGAGATTCGGTGGCATGCCATGGGTTATGTGGAACCGTTTCTCACGATGCAATCTCGGGTGGAGGAGTGAGTTGTTTCTATTCAGAGCTTAGGCATCCAGCTGTGCGGCGAGAATGTCCCAGCATATTTGATACAATATATTGTATGGTGATGGTCAATTCAGTGCAATATGAGAACCCACTGCCAATGCTAGCAGCACATACATCGTTCGGTTTATGCCCAGTGAGCTTTCACCAAGCGTTCTGCGCGTCTCTGCAGCAGCATGCTATGCTCGACCAGGTCAGCCGCCGACCATAAGTTCCAAGTCAGGTTTCAGCGGCTGACACTGTCAACCCATACAAGCGGTAAAAAGGGCACAACGTCGCTCTTTCTTCACCCAAACCCGCAATACCTGTTGATATCTGACATATCGACTCCTTACATTCATAACGTTACATTTGCATACGCACATAACACACACGATGAGCATCATTATCATTCACCGATCCATTCCTCGTCTTTGTATGAGCGTGCTCCTTATGCACACATCTGGTCATCAGGAGAAGGTGAGTTGTCACAAAAATTGAAGACAATTTTAGAGGTGGTTGATACAATAGTCATCGTTGACTGCGACACGCCCGATGTGGGAGGTGACGATGTTGCGGATCCCGAAGAGGATAGTGATGATCGCGGTGAGTTTCTTGAAGAAATCAATGTTGAGAAGCAGTTCCCTGAGTCGAGCGTATGGCTCTTGAAGAGGATAGAAAGATCACGGTGACGATGACGATGACCACTGGGCTAAAGTTGACACCCGTGCAGGAAGGTCGCACAGCACAATCTACGAGGAGGACAATAGTTGAGCAAGACGATGACCCTTTTTCGTCGGGCGCGAGCCGGAGGGAAAGGAGCCCCAACCGCCAACCCGCCTAACTGGTGAAAGCGCTAGTTCACGACAAAATCGGCACAGTATGGCAAGAGGCAGAACAGGCCGTCCCGGACTTGTGAACAGCAATAGGCCGCCGTTCGATTGTTTATAGCAATAGGAATTAATGCCACATCTCGATGTTTTTTTGCTTTTCTCTTCTCTTGTCTGCTAAAATGTGTAGGTTGGGACTTTCGAATTGCAATTGCGCCGCGCCGCTTCGTACTCGCCTCGTTCGCCCGTCGCTACCCGATCGACCCCGACACACTGCCCCCCCTAACTTAGCCTTCCTCATCCTCATGCTTCCCTTGACGTGGGCCCCGGGCTTGACATTGTGGTCGACCAGAAGTACGTTGATGAGAAAATACTGAACACTGGTGTGCATGTTAGATGGTGTGACGATACTAACGCACACGCCAGGACGGAATAACCTGCTGGTTAGCTTTGCCAAGCCGACTTCCGGTCTCTGAAGTTCCGGAAAGGTGGCACGTTGCCACCAATGTGGAGGGGCACAAGTTGACGATACAGGTGTTGATGTTAAAATGTTCTTAATTGTGATAAGCTTCAAAGCTTCAACCTTTGAGGACAAAAGTGAAGTGGGCGCCATTACAGGCTAGCTGCACCAGCAAATAATCTCACAAGGCAAAAACAGAGCGCGTATAATATACATAATGAGGAATCCTTTTCACTGTCAATTAACTGTCTGGCTATGGATATTAAGTAAATGTATAAGTGAATAGAGACAAGGAAAAGAATGTGGAAATCCCAGCTTCCAACAACAATGAACGGTAAATTCGATTCGTAACGTCCACGCACAAGAATAGAACTTCTCCAAGTAAGACGTATCGACACACACGGCACACCCATGACATGTATACCACATTTCGATTAAAGAAGAGGGGCACAAAATGAAGATTCTCCAGTGCGCAGTAGGGTGGTAAAATCCTTGCCATTCGAAGTGATGGGGTATGCCTATGATGAGTCCATGTTGATGACGCGAGACGGAAAGCGAGTAGAGGATCCAGAACCAGCTAAGCCACTAGCAACGTGCTACGCAACTGCGGCTCCTGTCAAAATAGCTGGGCGGAAGAGTAGATGCGGTGACTTCCATCGGCCCGATAATGAAGGCTTTCTGATATTTGACTATTTCCGTCGGCAGATGCAGGGATGATGGGAGTGAATCGCAAACAGCACGAAACGGATTACGGTACAATTATCAGAAACAGGGGAAAAACGATAATGGCCTGGAAGTGGAATATGAAGGAATGGGGTATGAATATGAAGCAGAAAGCGTCACCAGGAATAAGAGTGGATATCAGAGTGGTCAAGAAATAAATAAGAAATATGTTGCAGAAGAAGAAGAGGAGGGCATGACGAAGGCTGATGCGGACGGTTGAAAGTGAGCGTTACGCTTGCAAGCGGTTATAGAAGGCCACATTCTCGCAAGTGCAGCTGGAGCAAAATGTCTTGAATAGCACTCAATACAACTGAAACAGATTTGAGTACATGCGCTTTCTGCGTGCTAATAACTCACATTTAATCTGGTTGGTGTCTGTGGCGCACGTATAGTGCGCATAGATTTGCTTCGTCGCCGCGCTCTGGTTCAATGAGACAAAGCGATGCAGAAGATAGTCACAGGCAGCGTCATAGTTATTACCGCCCGTGAAGTCTGGGAAGTAATCGCTTAGGGGCGATACGGGAAGTTTCTCCGCAAACAAATCAATCTTGTTCAGGAAAAGAATCTAGAATTTGCACGAATTAGAAAGGTATGCAATACTTCGGGATTCGACTTACGATCGACGTCTTAACAAACCACCTCGAGTTGCAGATCGAATCGAAAAGAGTGAGGGCCTCTTGCATACGATTCTAAAATAACTCGTGAGAGATGACAAACGCAAAATGTTGGAGGAACATACCACACTCTCATCCTCATACAACATTTGATCGTACTCGCTTAAACTGACCAAGAATACTAGGGCGGTGACGTTCTCGAAGCAGTGTATCCACTTCTTACGTTCACTGCGCTGACCTCCGACGTCGAACAGTCTGTACGTCAGCTCGCCAACTTTAAATGTCGTCTCCGTGATACCGGTTGTCTTCACTCTACTCCTGAGTATATCTTGATCGGTTGGCATGTAACCAGGGGATGCCATGCGATCAATGGCATTGAAGTAATAGACCGCTGAGTCATTAAGTTGGAATTCTCGAGAGCGCCGGACCGCCTCCTTAACAGCAGGATCACGCCAAATAGATCGGACCGCATCGGCCACGTCAGGAGGCAGAACGTCTGATTCAATTTGGGGTGGCAAGGCAAGGACCGTGGCACGCCGTGCATCGTTCTGAGGGTTGAGCTGCAGGTCGAGCTGAGGTAATGCTTCGAGGATGGCCCTAATATATAGTAGCATTTAGTGAGGATAAAACGGGACCAAACCAAAATTACTTACCGCATCGACTGGATAGTGTTTGAATAGATGATTTCCTTGTATGATTCCCGCTCTTGCTCGTTATAACCGCCGTGGTGAATCAACTTCATCTGTTTGAGCACCGTCGACTATTGGAGAAAGACGTATGTTCAGTAAAAATCATGAACACGAAGATGAGACGAGCGCGCCTTGCCAGACTCTCCAGCACCAAGGAGCAGCATCTTAATTTCATTCTTGGCCATCATACGGTCTTTCTTGAGCTGGTTCTCAATCTCGTCATTGCCTGCGACGTGCGGAGTGAACTACGGAAACTGAAAAAACGGACACAGATACGCACGAGCCTTGGCCTCATCATCAACGCCTGTTGACTGTACACAACCCATTTTTTATATAAGAAAAGAAGAGGAAGGACGAAAGAGTGGTGGGAGGGTGAGGAAATAAGCAGGCGTTACAAAAGGTGGAAGAAGAGCGAACAACCGCCATAACAACAGCAATCTTATTAGCTAATTATTTGGTCCTGCTTTTACACTTTACCTTATTATTTCGTCCCTTGTTCACGTTATATACTTCCCTTGTCAAACGTATACCTCCCTCGTATGGCCCTATCACGAGTGTTGGGTTTGGGGAACTTCAAGCTCTGTGTACAAGGGTAGATGATCTCGCTGGTTGATACCCATCAATCCTTCAAACATGTGTTCATCGTATTACAGAGCATGTGTCCAGATCTATCTTTATGCTCTCTTCTTTGTCGTTAATTATAGCGGACACCACACCGCGAAACTTATAGCCTGGGTATATGCTTCTCGCACTGCCTCGATCCTCTCGTTGCCCTATTAAAATTCTGACGGCACGTTGCCCTGGTAGACAGATGCCGTGATAATTGAATACACTCCTTGCGTTACTGAATCATGATTTCTTCATTGATAATCACATAGCAATTCCACTTCACTTTACAATAATCCCCATTCAGACACCAACGGGAATCGAAAAAAAAATGTCGGTAGCTGGAATCGAACCAGCGGCTCTTCGGTAGTGTACTCCACAACGAAGTGATTTAACCCCTAATCGATACCGACTTGTTAAATCATGATTTATCCAAACCTACAGTCAAATTAACATTTTGCCTTATTACACGTCACACCCAACTTTAATAGAATATCATCGAGGAGAATAACTAGGACCGCCCGCTGCCACCCTGAACAACACGGCCAACAATGTTATATCGTTTCCTTAGGAAACGAAATTCAAAATCTAAGCGCAGTAGGGAATGACGTTGATACTTACCTGAAAAAATCATACCATTCATCCAACGTTTTCTTGTCCTTGTCATCCAAGTCTGTGTAATCTGCGACGGCATCTTCAGTCCTCAGGCTAGACATACCCAGCCCCTTCGAACCATCCTTTCCCGCAAATATATTATACGACTTCCCAGGTCCATACACATCCGCCTTACGAGACACGTCAAAGATTGTACCTGTCAACAAGGACTCCTCCTTTAGCTATACTGCAAGATAATGGAGCCAGGGATAATACGAACTCTTTATAGCGACATAAATTGGCTTTCCAGGAATTGAACCGTCATACTCTCTAAGCACCTCTGGTGTAAAGGGGTCGTCTTTGGGATCTTCAAGGTCCATCCTGGGCGGTTGCATGACACTCTTCAATTCTCTGTCTGAGTCCTCTGCGGGTACCCGTGTCGTAGATGAGGTTGCGCCTACGCCTCTTATTAGTCTGAAGGAAATGTAGGCCGGTACTGCGAATAGTGTTGCGTAGAGGACGATCGACGGAGTATTGCCCATCTCGGTTCGGCAGTTCCCGGTTCCGGACCGAGAATGGAGAGTACGATATTAGAGGCATATAGTGCGCTTTCTCAAATACCTATGTAAGTGTTTACATTACAATCTAAGCTCATTTTAAGTTTTGATGCTGAGACCCAGGACTTAATGTATTATAATTGGACGACGCCATGTTTGTGTCAGTGCAAGAGCGCATCTTGTATTCCACGCAATTGGACCTAATAGGACTGCCAGTGTCGGCGGTCAATCGCGAAAGTTCAATGGATCGATTACTTATGTTTTGAATCTATCGTGCGTTGGTATGTAAGATTCAGAATAGGTGGCCGATTGAAATGCCCTAACCCGGTTACGCATCCACCGGTATACCGTCTCTTGCGGAATGACATCCTTCACGGCATTCACTGCAACAGTAGTACTGTTGTAGGCGAAGAGTTCAAACCTTCGGCATCTTGTCACTATTAGAAGGTCAATCTACTGAGGGAAGTTGGACTGCATTATACCCCTAGTGGCTCTTGGGAGAAAGATTTTATTAATAATCGCTTCGAACGCTGGAATGAAAGTAAAAAATACAGTGGGCCCTAGTCGCGGCAGTTTGACTGTCAGAATTGGTACGTATTGACCAGCGGAGGTATTATCGACTTCCTTTGAATTTCAGTTAATCACAAATGTTGGTTACTTCCGTAAGTAAGTATAGTAACTGGTGGCGATTTAGCATCCCAGTTATCCTCTTTTTTCCTTGTCTTGGGAGGTCGGTCACTGACGCAAGTTTTAAAAACGAGATCGGAATAGTAAGATGAACCGTTAAATTAGACGTGAAGGGTAAAAATCGTGTGCAACCTTTACGGGGTAGCATACATCCGACCAGCGGTTTGTCCTGCTTTAAAGTTTCTTCTTTCGACGATCATGATCTGTTGTCCATCAGATTACTATCAAAACAAAAAAGAGGCAACTGACCCTTGGAAATCTATGCATCATCCGTATCTCCATCCTATAACGGAACGCTATGATTCATTAAGCTGCTAAGCCTTTCGGATATGGTGATACGAAGGGTCTGTGAATGTCAACGTCCCCATCGTCTCCAAAAACCACACGTACATCATTTCCGTAGCTTCAGCACTTCAGTGCTCACCGGCTTTGCTGGGTCATGATCGATCGTGATGCATGCGGGCTACAGATTATGGTCTATACCACCGCTACCAGCATTCCTTGTGAAACGTGCCCAATTCAATCTCATAATAAACTAGTGTAATGTGGGAACCGCCGGGTGCAGATGGGCATAGGACGGGCACATGGCGTCTCTGTTTACAACATTATTGCCTCTCATTTGCTAAAATTACGTGCTCCATGACTTCCGACGAAACCTTGCGATTACAATTTTATGCTTGGAAGGCGGCTCTTACTGCCAGTGCGCCGCTTGCCCCGCAATTACATCCTCTGTTTCCGGAGGGATCTTGCAAATTCAGCTGAAGTTCCCTTCATAGCTCAACGCGGTGGTGCCTTGGTACAATTAACCCGTTGTCAGTGCGGATGTAAGCTTGTCAGTGTTGTGTTTGATGCATACATAGAGCACCTCATCAACTCGTGGGATCAAGCCTTCAGGCCCAGCCGCAATCCATCCGCAATCTGCTTCTACTATACCAATGTCGTCGGAAATTGATCAAAATACCAACTTGGTGCCATTACCGCAGTTGTGTAATTGCTCCACATGTGTCGTGACTCGTGTTCAACTTGTCCAAGGCGCCAGGATGCTTTGTGCTATCCCCGCTCAGCTGAACTATGCCGTCTGCAGCCGAAACGCGAATCTAGAGCCCCAGTTGTATGCATAGGATCTACTGGGGTCCTCGCCCTCTGCAACTAACGGTTATCGTGAGATAATGGACTGAATGACGAACATTGATGTTCCTCAAGTTGCTTTCGGCACCCGATTATGGCATCATCACTATCCCATTTGGGTCTACGTTGCCGTAGCTCTTCTGCTTCTCTTCTGACCCCGTGAACTTGACAGTCTCCTGGGTGCCATGCAGGACGAAGATATAATCTCTACCAGATCACAGGGTTTCATTTCCAATTATCCGCCTTTTCACGTCATTCCCGGAAGGCACGCGCACAGTCGTTCCTTCATTGCACCAGTCCGGAAGGTGCTCTCCAACAAGCGCTTTCGTGGTCCTATCCGACTGTCCACCGATGACCCATATGGAAAATGGACAACGTCCTGAGTCTAGAGGGACTGCATGTCAAGATCCAGAGAGCAAACATGCGTCTGTAAAAAGTGCGGAGCTATTCGACGTGGACAAGCCCGAGGGTGGTCCTGCTGGAAATGGCAGTACGCTGCCGCCGCATTTTGATGCGCCCGTTGACGGGGGAATTCATGGCTGGATGACTGTTGTTGGCTCGTAAGTGTCAGTAATTGCGAACTCAGAGTCACCTAACTCGCCATTAGTTGGCTGATAATGTTCAGTACTCAGGGGTATGTGGTACCTTTCAAGGTTCTTCAAATTTTCGTACTCATTCATCTTAGTTATGTCTATTCGTTTGGCGTGTTTCAAGGTGAATAGCATATGTGGTTCAGTTGTCCAAGGACAAAGCTGACACGCCTGGAGACTATTATACTAGAGTGTTCCTCAAGGACAACTCACCGAGCAGGATCTCGTGAGTTCTGAAGTTAGTTATCGTTAAGATGGTCCCTAAGCCTTTGTCTTTCAGATGGATGGGCAGTGCTCAGTTAGCAATACCATTTGCAGTGGGAATTATAGTCGGAAAGCTTTTCGACGCTGGCCACATCCGCTCTGTGATGGTCTTCGGATCTGTTTTATTCACGCTATGGTATGCCAGCACTCGTCAACTAATCTGATCAGACAAAGAGACATTTCTCACAGCTTGTTCATGTTGTCGCTCGCACACGAAGGTCAATATTATCAGGTACTACGCATGGAATTTACAAGATAATCGATTGACAGACATCGTTAGGTCTTCCTCAGCCATGGCCTTGGAATGGGGCTAGGCACAGGGTGTCTATTCACGCCTGTAAATGCCATAATCAGTCTCCATTTTAAAAAAAGGCGTGGTTTGGCCTACGGTGTTGTTCTTACTGGCGTTTCACTCGGCTCAATGACATTCCCGATAAGTAAATCAAACCGTTCAGGGTTGACTAGTCACATGCTGACCACTTTTTCTAGTTCTCAAGTAAATGGCCATCGGTTTATATCGTTTCATACCTGATTGCTATAAACAGCCACGTCATTCCACGCATGGGTTTCGGCCCAGGCGTCCGAATAACAGCGTACATGGTCCTGGGATGTCTGACAACCGGAAATTTACTCATTCGAATCCCCGTTCGCACGAACCGTTCAAAGGAACGGTCTCCCGATATTATGCAGTTTTTCGAAGATCCAGCCTACGTCGCCTTCGTTTCAGGGCTTGTGACATTTCTTTCATGGTCTTCGCCGTAAGAACTAACATGAAGTTAGGTCGGTCATAGCCCTCCTTGGGACGTATTTCCCGGGTAGGTCGAGCCGCGCTCCCAGAACGTCTAAGCCTAATAAGACGGGTAGTAATCTACCTACAACTTTACTCTGTCCAGCACAATGTAGACAAAAAACTAGCATTTTATTCTGTAAGTAACAGTGGCTGTTCCCGCTTAAAGCATGGCTAATATGTGTCTCGTTAGGTCGCAATCCTTAATGGCACCTCGACCTTAGGTCGAATTGTGGGTAATTTACTAGCCGACACCTATGGCATATGGAATGTCCAGATACCTTCCTTATTGGCCACTGGTGCTCTTATCTGGGCCGTTCTGGGCGTGTACGTGGAATAATCAGTCACAACTCGTAAACCGTCTCAATTAAGCTGTAGGAACGGCGCTGCATCATTAGTTGTCGTCTGCGTGCTATATGGCATAGCCTCCGGAGCATGTGAGTGGATGTTCTCATGGGTCGCAGATACCATTGACGAGCATCGAATAGGGTTCTCCCTTACCATAGCAGGTCTGGCGTCCCTGGCTGCCAGTCCAGCAGAAATCGGGTAAGCCCAATGCCACCGAACACTCCATTCCCTTTCTCACCCTATTCATAATATCTAGGGCACGAACGGGACTGGCCCTGGCTATCGTCAGCCCAGCACTTCTCGGTTCAGCGCCATTACAGGGGGCACTACTCACAACCCACTACAAGTGGATAAGACCTATCGCCTTCTCTGGAGTGAGCTTCCGTCTATTATTAACCATGGCAATCTGTTAATGTCCTTAGACGATAACCATCTTCTCGTCTATCTTTTACGTCTACACCCGGACGTATATCATGAAAAGACGAAGCCAAAGGATTTGAAATCCAGCCAAGAATGAGCGCTCCCACTCGTCAGATGGAGCCACGACGAGATCAATGTTGCGCTTTGTAAATCCGATATAGCGAATCTGCGCTATGTTGAAGTCTTGACGGATACTTGATAAGACGATAACCAATCAATTAATCACGTCGCACACGATTCTGATGTCATTCCACATGCTCTCGTAGGACTTCCGTCTTAGACATTGCACATACTGTAAAGTAATATTTATCATCTTCACGATGGTTGAATTTGAATGCACTCCACGGTATGCCGTCTGGTGCCGCTGTTTCATAGAC